>JAGXCT010033851.1:0-25645 GCA_022495035.1 Philopotamus ludificatus | reverse complement strand
ACTCGACCCATATTCTTTAGGCTAAAAACATATATTTTTTTATTTAATAAACGTTAAATAATTTTTAAAACGTGACATTTTTTAAATTGTAAAAAAACTCACCAAGTGAATACTTTAACACTGTTTTGACTACACGAGTTCGTTAACTTCACAACCATGTGAATGACAAAAAACAAGTACCAACCTAAGTATGTGACATCATAGACAATAGACAAGAGTTGACCATAGAGTCTAGGAGGATTCTCTTTAGTCATTCTTCAAGAAAATCGATATATATAAAATTTCGCAATTATATCGCATTTATCCCTTCTATCGCTTCTATGTCGCATTTATCGCAAAATGCGATAATCATGTATCTCTAATAATAACTAAGTAATAGATGCATAACACTTGCAGGAATCGCAACTCAATAATAAGACAAACGTATTCATTATTAAATTATTAACAAGAGCATTTTTAGAGTTAAATGACAGTCTTGATATTCATTTTTTCTTTACGATATATTCCCAAATAGCAAAGAATTATTAATAAATATAAATCGACTGGAAAGTATTTATGAAAAATTCTACACGATTAGCAAAATCATGTTTTTATTAATAACAATTATGTAATTTGTCTCTGAATAATTTTATATTATCGTAGACAAATCCTTAAACGTGTATTTAATGTGGTAGGGAAAATGGGGAATTTGTTCAAATTATAAAATATATGCTTGCCAAGTTTCACAGAATTAAATGATTTAATATCAATTGTCACACAACTGATAAATTTAATAGCTGCTCAAACTCTTCCACAAACAAAAACATCTTAATTTTTACAGAAAGATTATTGAATTTATTGCAGATCTTTTACCAATGCAATAATGTTTTTTTTTAATTTACTGTATTTTTTTTAGGATTAACATCTGAAAAACGTTTCTTTGAATAGTGATCATAAGTAGGTCAGCAACTATAGATGTTATGACAAATTTCTCTATTCATATGAATTCTAAACTTAAAAATCTGATCGAATAATAAAAAAAATAATGCCAATAATACGAACATAGATTTAGAATACTTAAAATCGATTAACGGCTACCTGAAGACTATAAGCTTTCTGAAATATAGCAATCGCTTTGTTCTTAACTTTCCTTCTGTGGAACTTTAATGAGATATTATACTCACTTTAAATAATATTAAAACATACTGATAGTTCAGGTTAATAGTCTTTATTTGAGCTTAAAGTGCGCAAAATACCAACCCTTAATTGAGGATTTAGCAAATGCAATTTTTGTCTTTGCTTTTACATTTTTATTAGGGTCGCAAATATCATAAAATAAAGGATAATTCTAGATGTGACACGATAATCGAGCTAAGTTATAACACGACAACCGAACTCAAAAGGTGTACCTACCAAAGCATGGAGAGATACTATTTCCGCATTTATAATTTTTTAGGCTCTAGAAAAACAATGGATCGAATTGAGTTATGTTCGAAACAAATTAATCACGCAAGTCGAATATTATGATGTTAAAATATAGCATTACTCAGAACTGGTCTAGAATAGAGATTTCTTTATACAAATAATAATCAATATTTTTTTCCATTTTATGTAATTTTCTCGCTACAATTCAATTGATTCGATTTTGCAACGTTTAGCATTTCTATCGGCCATTTGTCCACATTCTTATTGTGTGACATCATTGAAATCCATTACGATATTTGTATATTCACACCGAGGCCCTGATCTCTTGACCCATTTATAGGTATTCTCCAAGTGGATCGTTTATCTCGAATTTTACGTAATTTGCTCTCGTCGGAACAAAAACATTCGCAAACAAAACGCGCCGGTGAAAGGCGTGATGATCTCGTCAAACGACGCCGTCACATCCATATTGTTCGGAATCAATTTATTATTGGATAACGTGTTGCGAAACTGCTCTTCAACCGTCTAATTATACAATAGGTATTCGGGTTGACAGACCGAATTTAGCAGATCCCTCCCTCTCCTTACCAGAGCACAAGATTTTCGATCAGATCATTCCTTAGCGACGGCTGCTGTATGACGCGATTCGGTTCAGATGGAATGCGTCTTGCGATATCCTCAAATTTGCATGTGGCAATTTATCACTAAAGATTATCGTTAAGACTACTTGTAAACAATGATGACCTCAGATGACCCCCTGACATCCGAATCGATTTTGCGGAATTTTCAGAGCGTAGGCGAGATGCGCTCTTGCATAATGCAGATGTCACCATTGTCAAAATGGATGGCCGGTACATTTCAGTCGAAACAGTGTCAATTGTGTAGCCGACTTGCATCACTCTGGATGCCGTGGGAAGGACCTCTTCCATAGACGATGAGCTTTAAAAACTTGTGTGTTAAACTTTGATTAATTAATCAGATTAAACCTATAGTAAAAAACAAAGATAATAATTACAGATAGGATATTTCATGGATAAATAAAATGATAAATTAACAGTCTGAAAATATGTAAGTGCATCCTTTTACGTAGAGCTCGCGAAAAATCGCACGTCGGCTAAAAAAATTAAAATAAAATTAACATTATGACGATAATATGATTTTAAGATTCCATTGTAGTCGGATAATTATACAGTTATGTTATAAACATTAAAATAATTTAAATAATTAGAGAACCATTTTAATAATGATAAATGTTCATAATTTAAATATGACGTTTATATTTTTTTTAATAATACTTATTTGTTTTCTAGCACTTTTAATAGATATAAGAATTTAAGGTTATGTGCATTTTGACATTTATGATTATTTGCTAATTTTTTTCACATATATCATAAAGCTTTGTTTATTCTGCGGTTTCTGTGGCTTGCGGTTTGCGCATTGTAGGCTAGTCCTAAATTTTGTTTATACGCGTATTGGAAAAAATGTATATCATCATCATCATCATTTGCCAGCCATAAGACACTCACTCTCTGAACGTATGGGTCTTGCCAGAATCTCGAATAGCAGACGAGGCCAAAGGAACCCGAGTCTCACGGGTGGCGTGAGGGGGCTCCCCTTTCGTGTCCATACCTCGGGGATCCAGGCCGTCTTAGTATGCGGTTTTCTGTAAAAAGTTTCCCTCTCTTGGCCATTGCTGGCAACGGACGTATATATTCTACCTTGTTGGTATAGGATTTTACCCTCCCGACTGTGTTCAGGCAAGTAGGAAGGGGTTTTCCACTTCTCTAGACGTTATCTGCAGCGTATCTTATCTAGGCGTTAGTCACAAGTGAATATTAACCCTGTCGCACAAAAGCAATCTTTTCATCATGGGAAAGACCTGTTCCAATAGAAAGAAAGAAGAGGAGCAAAAATATCGAGACTAGACCATTTATCTGTCAACGGATTTGGATTATCCTTTCCCGAGCATACTGGTTCTTATATAGTTTTATAAAAAAGTAATGGAATAACATTGTAACTTCATTAGCGTACAACGTTATTCTACATTTTCATGTTTTTTTTTGTTTTTTGTATATAGTTTGGTAAATTTTGATTTTAAATAACATGTGTGTTAAAAAATATATCTTTCGACGTCAAAAAAACTAATAAAATATATTCACAGTATAAAAAATATGATTTTCTTCAATGTCGTAAAATACAACTTTTGTCAGTTAGCACTTTATTCGCGACATGTATTCAATTGTCGTGTGTCACTCGACATCAGAGTACAAAGGTTTAATATTGATTATTCATAAATAATAATTTACAACATTTTAATAATATACAATATGAAAAAAAAATATTCTCCTCTCTAGACCCATTATTAAATCTGATATTTAACCGACGTCGTCATAAAGTGGTCTACTTATAATGGAAAATAGACTCCAAGCGTTTCAAGGCAAGATATTAATGAATTCTTCATCATTATTCTAAGAATAAAAATAGTTATTCATGATGAGCTTGATAATTTGATCGATATTTTTTTACTATTCAATATGACACGTAACAAGTGACACGCGCACTCGGCAATGATTCGCCCCATACTGAGCACACGTCACCGATTGAGTTCTCGAGGCACGTGTCACTAATACCTTTCATTCGAACTTGGCACACTTTACCGGATGCGATTGAGAAAAAACATCGCGCCTGTGGCAACATAAGCGAATATTGTTATTTTTATTTATTTTTTTCGCAACTGCGGACAATGAAGGCCAATGATTATTTATATTATTTATTCGTTAGGCTCTTTTAGACAAATACAAAAAGTTTGTGATTTATATATTAAAAGAGTTATTCGAGAAAAATCAAAAACTTGTGGTTCCAAATAGAACCCGTTGACACGACGAGGTTAATAATACATCTTTCGGGCACATTTTCAACTATTTTTCGTTTTTCTAATATCCTGAATGAAATAGCTTTGCTTTTGACGTATTTTTGCTTGAATAATAAAAATATATACGCACAAAATATCAAAATAAAAATTAATAAATTAGCTATTCGAAATGTGTTGCTAATGATAATCTATGCAACACATATGATTATTCAAAAACTAGTTTTTCAACATTAGATGTATATTGTTTCGCGCCATTCCTCGAGCCCAAACATGAACATACATTCGCATGTGTTTTTTGCACGTTTTCCATAACACCCATTAATAAACAAAACTTTACGGCCATAACTCGTTTTCACCGTAGCATAAGGGCATAAGGACAACTGTCGTTGGGTCATTCGCGGTCAACGCCTTGACTACCCCTGATATACAAATTCAAACAAAATGTGTTCCACGTTAAATACACAACTGTTTAGTGCCATTTTATGCACATGCACAGCCTTATTATTCCAATGTCAATAATTATAACGTATTGACAAATGGCATCTAATGCAACTGGTATCATCATTAGTATAATAATATTGTGCTATCGATGTTATACTGATAGTGATAGAGTGCATTTCAATTCTGACCCATACAGTCTCATCTAATATGCATCAGACGGTTATTGCTGGGATCGATATGACTCGGATCGTGATTGATTAGGGGTGTCAGAAAAATAGAATTATTTAATTGACCTTAAAAAATATTTATCTAGTTTTTTCGATATTTCGACTAATGCAACATTCTAATTAATTGAGATTTGGTTTCCATAACAACCACTAACAGAGCAGAGCTTCCTTTAACTCTCTGTGGTCTGTAAGATCTACAAATTTTCAAGATCTTATGATTACGTTTCTTTATCACTTTCGAGCACTAAAGAGTTATTTTCCAATTTATTTAATCACAAAAAAAACATTATTTATTACGAAATCAAATCAATGTTATTATTAATAGTATTAATATTAATATAAAGATCCGGAAAGAAATGGCATTTTTTTTATTGCGAAAAAAAGCTATGATCTTCCTTCACAGGGAGTTTTAATACCATTTTCGTTAAATTCTAGCGGTTTTTGATTAAAATACGACTCCAAGTGATTTTTGAGTTGTTCAATATTTGTATTTTTATCTCGAAGCAAATGCACCATCTATTTAAAAAGGCGATAGATACAATTAGTTTTCTTATTTTGTCTTCTATCGTAATTTTTACTACGTGTGGTCTTTAATTAAGAATTAATGTTTGATTATTTCCTAAAATTTATCTTTTTCCAACATAACCTCATTTAATCCTTCTAATTGACCTTAATATGCTATTTCTGTAATAGTCTGACCAGTTTTTAGTAATTTGTTGTAAATTTCCAAATAATAATAAAGGAGAACCCTTTTAGTCAATGAAAGCTCAGGGATAAATCCAGGTGCCCGATTTGATGAAAATCATGTTTATTTCTCTTCAGATTGATAGAGAGGACCCACTTATCATCGCCAGTAACAATCTTTCTTAGAAACGAATAAGTTTCATTTACGGATTATTCGTTTTTCTAAGAACGTTGGAAAAAGTTAGCGCGGCATCTAAATTCTTCGTCTATTTTTTTTCGTGCCTTAAAAGGCACGAAAAAACTATACTTTACTATTGACCATGGACAACCGATGCCTTGTGACAATTTATTGATTGTTTTGCGTGGATCGTATTCCACTATGAGTTAAAAGTATCATCAATGGTTTTAAGAGATCTCCAGAACTATTTGATCTAAAGCACTGTCAAGGATTCGAGATGCATTCATATATATTGCAAATGGTTTGGGTAGCTTCATTTGATTTGAATCCTTTATCAAATAAAAACACCATAAATATGTCCCTCCAATCTCTGGCCGTTGCTTTTTATACTACGGGCCAAAAAAATATTAAATATTATTAATAGAACTTCAAGACGATACCTACCGCGACGTGTTTACTGAATGGCAGTCGACGATAAACCGGTTTCAAAGTAATGCAGTAAAAATTGTCATTTCTTTCCGCTTCACCTAATATAAGTGGCCCCTAAACAAGTGCGTCTTTGCCACTCTCGATTTTTAACGTTGTTGTAAGCTTCTGCGATAAGTCCTTAATGCTCAATTTAATTCTGCCAGGGTCTTTAACAGCTCATTGTCGAGTTTTGAAGATAGTCTTAATATCAATGATGATGATTTCGTATGGCTTTTACTTTGTCATTCTTCGCGTGCTCGTCGTTGTTGGAGTTTCCTCAATATTGCAGAAAACATGTTAATGATGTTTACTTATTAAAGAATATAATCGTAAATAATGGTATTGTTTATTAGTGTCCCTAATTTTAATATATAGGACAGATTATTATCTACGCATGTTTCACATACTAATCAGTGCCTTCATCAATAAAACATCAGGATGGTGGTCAAGAGGTAGAAAGGTCAGTCGTTGCACGCTCCATGTCCGGGTTCGAATCTCGGCCACAGTGACAACCTCAATTGCCAAAGGAACTGGTTGCATTATAATTGCATAGGATGATTCTATCTACCGTAACTGTACTATCAATACCAAACTGGTATGACCAATACGGAATTTTCGTCGGGTAAATTTCTATGCATTGAACACATGTCCCCATTATATGTATATAGTTTTTTACTAGGCGAAATTTAGCTTTTAAATCCCATACATTTTGAGGTTAATTTTACCGGATGTAAATATGTTTGTATCGCCCAAAATTTAGTTATTAAATTTCATCTATTGTATTTAAAATAATTATAAACGTTTCTTTACAAAATGCTTTGTCGTCCGTTATAAAATTAAAATGTCAAAATGGAAAATAGACCCCAAGCATTTTAAGACAAAATATTGATGAATTCTTCATCAATATCTTAACTTTTTTACAAAAAATGGATTATTCTAAGAATAAAAATGGTTATTCATTACATACTTTATAATTCGGTCTATATTTTGGATTTTTTAACAAATCAATATGACGCGTAAGTGACGCCCGAACGCGACGATGTCCCCCCGCAGACTGAGTTCTCGCCGTCTCTAGTACGATTTCACTTGCACATCGTACCGAATGCGAGCGAAAAATAAACATCGCGCCCGTGCCGAAACATGCGAAATTATTTTTCACAATTGCGGACAATAAAGGTCAATGGTTATTTATAATATTTATTCTTTAAACTTTTTTAGTTATATACAAAAAGTTTGTATCATGTAGGATTTATATTAAAAGAACTTAGGTTCCTAAATAGCACGGCTAGACACGGCACAAATCGGCACGGCTAGGTTAATAATATTTGGTTTATAATATTAAATTCGAGAAGTAAACACATACAATATTCAATATATAACATAATATGCATCGCTACAGTTTATTTTATTTAGTAAAAGTAAAATAATAAAATTTCTTGTTTATTAACTAACTTTATTTCCATTAAAGATTTTTTTTATTAATTTTCTATTATACTTATATTGCTGTAGTATTTCAAGAAATAGTGATAATATATTTTTGACACTCGTGTCTTTTGTTCAATGTATAATTTATAATAAAATAGATGATGAATGACCCGCAGAGATATGAAAAATCTGATTAAATTCATAAAACGTGTTAGCAGAAAGTTGTATATCTTACTCAATATATAGAAAATGGTTTCAGACATTTCTGAAATTGAACAAGATTTTATCTTATTCAAATATGACATAATAACGAAAAATTGGGCTGACATCTTTGCATATTTTGCATAATTTTGAGGACAAAGACGTGTAGAAAAAATTCGCGAACATTTATAACATCAATTATTAATTATATCATACTATAAAAACTTTAGAACAAATGCCAAACTGTGAATGAGTCATCTGATGTCAATGCTAACTATGTGAAAAAATCCTCTGTAGTTTGTCAGATAAGAAAAGGATTTTGCATTAGTTTTGGGGGTCTACATTTTCTATAATTAAGATTAAAGTCTATTGATGAAGCTTAATATTAAATGGAGAATGAATCAATTTTTAATTATGTGTTTTTGTACAATTTCCTATTTAATCTTATAATTAAATAAGGAGATTATAATTTTCTCTGAAAACGTGCACCTCGAATAAAAGTATTTAGAAATGCTAGGCATATTTCAATTCGAATGAATTTTAATTGAAATCGCAATGTTTATCTGCAATTACGTTTGCGAAAGAAATTATTATTAGTTTTCTCCCCTTTTCGCCGTTGTCTGAAATTGCAAATTCAATCCGCGCAATTGCGCAAACGTTTAAAATGTGTCGTCCGTTGAATAATAGACAACTTTTCCAATATTTCCAAACGCCGCGCCATTATCGAATTTGTGTCAGAAAATTATTACAGAAGGAGCAGCGCCGTTGCCTAATGAGCGATGATCAGGTGGACCCGGCCGGGTTAATGCGCGATATACATTTTTTTCCGTGCAGATTTTGACTGCTTCGAGTGTCATTACCGCCGACAATTATCGATTGGCCAACCTGCGTGGCCGAGTGACAATGGTGACGTAAGCCGGGGCGCCTCGGGCTGCGGCCGCGTCCCTCGGACGAGACACGCGAAAGTTGTCAACGCCACAAGAAACCGACACCTGATTGATGATGACAAAACGTTGGAGACAATGAGCTCGCTCCCGTTTACGTAAACGCCGCTTCCGCGACATGGCAACACCGGAGCGGACGACCGGGGATGGGCGGGAAAATTTGAAATATTCAATGCGCGAGAGCATTGCGATGCGTTTCCTGCATTTTTGCACTTCTCCACTTTCGATGACGGCATTCTTTTGGTGGAAAACATAAAATGTGCATTTTTTTTAATGGAGAAACGCACTTCCTTGAATTCAAACGACTCGGGCCGTCTCTATTGAAACAATAAATAAAACAATTCAGTTTACTTTAGAAACAGCAATAATTTAAAAACGATTAACTGCATCAAGAAAAACATTTTTCTATAGAATTCCATTGATTATTGAAAGAAATGCATATTTAACTTACCTCGATTCCCTCGATTTACACCGTACTTATTTTATACCGTACTTATATTTTTTATACATTTAATCTTTGACTTTATAGGCCGTTCGGTAAATAAATTATTTAAAATAAGATTATTACGGAAAAACGATCGCCATTGTTTAAAATGTATATATATATATATGTTTTATTTACGCTACCATTAATTATAAAATCGTTGGACAATCTTCGACATAGTGGACGAAAAAAATGAACAGTAAAGGGTCGCCTGAGGCGTGCTGTGAGAGCGAGACGGAATATATTAAAAGGGGACGGCAACAAAACAATATTACTATTACTAAAAAATCATTTATTTTATAATACCACTACAGACCTAGCACACATTGCAATTTACAATAATTTAAATGCTTTTTATGTGTTATTATCATAGTGTAGAGCAGGGGTGAGCAACCTTTTTTTACAACGGGCCATTTACAAATTTAAAAATGTTGCGCGGGCCGCACTAAGAAAATTATAATAATACAAAAAAATAAAGAACTCAAAGTATCTAAAAAAAAACCCGTGCCGCGGGTTGCTAACCCCTGGTGTAGAGCTTATTTATTCAGCTTGTACTGTCAGTGTTGCCATATAAAGTACGAGAATTATGTTATATGTTAATTTAGCCATGATATCGCAGTTCGAGTCGCGACATCTCATTATAAACTATAGTATATCACACTGTAATTCGGAATCAAACTTTAGGTATATTTTATGTGAAGTGAACTGTAACAAAATACATATTGTCCCAGATAACAGAGTTTCCCATTGTTTCTTTTTTCAAAAGAAAAAAGCCAGCTGTGGAAGGATTATTATATTAATAAGAATAAATTTAGAAGAGCTTGCTGAGGAATATGAATTTGATAATAGTGATCGATTTTTACCAACCCAAACAAAAAACTAAACAAAAAAAGATTTTTTCTTTTAATTTCATCAATAAAAATTATTTAAATATTTTTTTGTATATATGCCCTTGATTTTTCTGGATATTTCAATTTACGCATTTTTTCAGTTAGCTTACAAACCTACTGCGAAATTCAAGAGATTGCTTTGATTATTTTAAAATTATTAAACAATCTAACATTAAAATTATTGTATTTGAACATTTTACAATGTTTCAATTTGGCCTAATAACTTTGATATTAGAATAATTTCTAATGTAAAAATGTAGCAATAATGACGATTGTGCATACGAATTTCTTTTTAAGGCGGTTTTTAATTTATGTATTGCATATTTTATGTAAATTCGGGATTTCGACATCGTTAAAGATCTATAAAACAATAATGAAACAGAAGAAAAACTCTCTACTTCAAATAAAAAAGATACAGCCATTAATAAATATATTTTTATATGATATAAAATAGTATTTGATTATAAACCATCTTGCTAAGTATAATAATAATAATTATAATAATTATCAGGATAATATTTGTCTGTAAATTCATCCATTCTATTGTGACGAAGAATTTCGTAGTAAAAATTTGTATGCTTTTCCATAATAGTTTATTAAATTATTTGTATAAGCTTAATGAGAATAAAAACTATGCTCTTTTTCATAGAATCAGATGTAAAATTTTCTGCTGAAATATTTTTATAGATTTATTTTCATCAATCGTAAATCTCTTTTTTTAATAATTCTATATCCGACAGTTTTTAATGAAAAAAATATATATTACGTTTTTCTCGAGAAATATTTTATTAATATCAATAATATTTGTCATCTTTTGTAACTCTTTAGAATTTTCCGACTAACTAAACTTAGCTTTGTCAATGAAAACAACACATTATTTTAATATAAATAAAATTAAATAGTATTCATCAATAAATATAAAATATATACATATGCTTTTATTTTTTCATTGAATTAAAATAATTATATTGAGTTTTTTCTTAAGTATTGCTTTTGTATTATGTGGTTTTAAAAAATAGATCGTATTATTATATATATTTTTCATTACAAATTAAAGCCTTTTTATGCATTTTTTAATGCTGTTCTCTATACAGCATGTCAATTGCAATAAAAAGAATTATAAGTAATATTAATCTTATTTTTATATTGATTTTATAAATTTTCATGTCACTTGTATTTGGCCAAAGCTCAAATTAAATATACATAAACTTATTGTATCATGAACATTGAACATCACATCGGATCTGCAAACACGCGAATTGCAATTTAGCACACACGCCGATCCATTTCGAATTAAATAAAAAAAATATATAATTGAAAACCCCTGTGCAATTTTCCTCGTCAATAACACAATCAGCGTTATTTAAACAATTAGCCTAATCCGTCAGATAAATATTTTGTGCAATATTTAACTAAATTATTTAGTAGAACAACTCGTGTCGTCGATTAACACTCGGCTCCGATAATCGCAAGTGTTAAACTAACAAGAAATCAATGTCACGGTAATTATTGTTATTATCGATTTTAATTTTTTCTTTTTGAAAATTTTGCAAACCTCGACTTCGCAGAAAAACTTCATGCATAACCGATCAAGCATATCCTGGAAAAACAAATCCATTTTTTTTTATTCAGCCTTGAAACTGCTGTTGTAATTACAGAATCGATATTGCATTTCGATTCCCACAATCATCTATGGCGACAATGGTAAAAAAAAATAATCATTTTTCATTTGTCGTCCGATGATGGCGACCTATCATGCCGATAAATTACCACCGGAAAATCATTGTTGAATATTTAATTTACTCTGACCACCATCATCACAATGAGCGATGATAATTTTGTTTATTTGTCAGTCGATAACCTGCCGAATTCTTATTTTTTTTATGAAGATTATAGCCAGGTTCATTGACCATCGAATGAAATCATCTAGCTCGCATGCAAAGGACGTGAAAGTAATTTGTCTTGAATTAATTTCTTATTAATTAAGAGCATAATTCGTCATATTAGGCAAGTGGCATATGGCGAATGATAATAAATCAAAAAAAGCAATTTTTTGTACTCCTCATCCGAGACATCAATACTCGCCGAACTCGACCTTTATCGCATAGATTATTCTTTGATGATTGCCCTATTACGAAGTAGAGATTCTGCAAAAAACCTTCTAGATTCTCCTATGTTTTAATTTAAATTAACTCGTGTCAGAGGTATGTGTGCCACTTGATGGATATGGCAATATAACTGCAATGGCAATCACTGGCCATCTTTTACATCGAATTAATTGATAACAGGACGAAATTGATTATTTGATTGAATTTTTTTTTTATAAATCACGATTCCACAAAATTAACACAATTTTGTTCGAGTTGTTTTCGTTCTCGCATCTGCGTTATTCTTAACCTTGTGTGCAGGCGTTAAACTGGTTATGCAATATGCAATTCTTATTAAATAAAAAAATGCATTTTCAATCATACACCTCGGATAAATATCATAGTGACCTGCATGTCAAAATAATTTGATGGTTATTATCAAGCTTATTAAAAATACTATTAAAGCCAAAAATTTAATAATTAATTTCGATTGTATTCGATGTAATAATCCCAATTTTATTTTAACACGTAAAACGTTTAATAATTAAAACTTTATCGTAAATAATTTAAATTAAATTTAGCATTGAGAAATATATTCATTAATGTTTATTAAAATGAATTTACATGGAAATATTTACATACAATCTCTACTATTTGTTTTTCATTAAGCAGTTCGTTACTTGCTAATTATGTAATATCTTCAATTGTTAATCTATGTCGATTGTCTGTGCCAGAGTGATGGTAACATAATATAATCTGGTCATATTTGTGGATACAACATTTTTAAGATACACATATTGTGATTTCCATAATCGATTTATGATTTTATATCATCATCATCATCATCATTTGCCAGTCACAAGGCTCTCACTCGCTGAGGGCATGGACCTTACCAAACTCTCGCATGGTAGTCAAGACCAAAGGAATCTGAGTCTCACACGTGACGTGAGGGCTCCCCTTTCGTGTTAATACCGCGGGGACCCGAGCCGTCTTGGTATGCGGTTTTTTATAAAGAGTTTCCCTCTCTTGGCCATTGCTGGCATTGGACGTCCATCTTCTACCATGTTGGTATCGGATTTTACCCTCTCGACTGTGTCCAGGCAAGTAGGAGGGGGTTTGCCTCGGTATTCGTTTGTTCTCTTCTCTAAGGCGTTATCTGCTTTTAACGAGTCACGAGTGACGAGAAGCGAGCGACCAATGATTTATATATATATATATATATATACGTATTTCTATTAATTTATTATTTTTTAAACCGTCTGAAATAAAAAAATCGGACTCCGTATTCTACTGACATGAATCTCTGAGAGATTAAACTGCTTTGAAGATTAGAAAAAGCTTTGAAATACGTGAATTATGTTTCTGAAGAAGACTCCTTTGAAATGGATTAGAAAAAAATGACAAAAACTAAAAATTCGTGTTGCTTTTGATCAAATCTTGTATGTAATAAATCGATAAAGGAACATCTCTAGAATATTGCTAAAATACGATAAAATTAACCACAGGACTGCATAGAACTAAAAAAATAATAAATCAGAGCTGTATTTTATTAAAATGCATATCTACCGAGTAGTAGACATATTAATTTTCAGAGAAGCAGGATTTCTTCAGGATCCTTTTCACGTTGGATCTACTACCGCAACTAGCTCCAGCTGTTCTATATTGCCAAGCACGATGAGCTACTTGAAATACATAGTTTTTATTCATAATTTCTTCTAGCAAGCTATCCCAAAGAACTAAAGAATGTATTAGTCAATATCCATCAGCAGGCCTGTCCTAACAAACGGATCAGAATGTTGGGCTTCGACAAAACACGATGAGCGATGACTGGATATCCTAGAGAGGAGAATAATCGGACGAATATTTAGAGCCGTATTCGACGATGGGGAATAGCGTATCCAAAGCAACGAGGAGCTGTACCGTCTTAACAAGGATATACCTTTCCAGCTGTCGTTAGAGTGGTCAGTCTCCTGTGGGCCGATCACTTGTCGAGGATGTGGGACAGTCAGACGCCGAAATGGCTTATGGTTAACAAGCCTTCCTGTCGCCAGAGGAAAGGAAGAAAAAGACTGAGGATTGTGATTGGATAGAGGGACACTGCTATATTTCGAAGGGTCCGTGAATAACAATCGAATAATCGAGGAAATGAACACTTTTCTGTACTAACCGTTGATTTTTAAATCAATAAAATACATCTTGACAAAATCCTAAGAAAAATGGATATAAAAATATTGGCAGATATACGATATTCATTTTGGAGACTTCTTCAACTTCTACTTCTCCATAAGGAGAGGGAGCTTTTGGACAATTTTAACATCCGTAAAGTTGAGTAGATTAGACACATCATCATCGTTGACCAAAGTATCGCCATCTGCAGATCATCATGGAGGAAAATTTGCAAAGTAAATGGTGATTGGGATAAAAAAAGCTGTAGTGGCTCTGCAACATTCGCAACTGGATCAGATTTAAAACTCCAGAATTGTTTCAGCTCACCACAATTCGACAAATGTATGAAAGTAGATCGTCCAAAGTCCAAATACAGATAAAGCATTTGAAAAATAAGAATTTTGGAGAAAGACTCGATCCAAAATATAACTCAACATACAATTCTGCGCATTTTATATGTATATTTATAGCGATGATTTATATTTTTCATAAATTATTGACCGCGAAACGATTAGGCCATGCTTGATGGCATAACTAGCCTTCCGGAGGTGGCGACCGACAATCATATATGCATTTATGGTAATAAATTTTTGCATAGTTTTTCCCATATGTCAAAAATTACGTAATCAAAATATTACTCGTGTATATGCTATTTATTATTCAATGCAATAGATGGATCATTTCCTTGTCGATTGGATTATAAACTGTTGTGTGAATATGCAATTTAGTAAACGAAACAATTCTAAACGATTCATCAAATAAATGCATAATTTTCCCCAATCAATCGGTGAACGCTATGAATTTATTAAATATTAGTTTTATTTATTTATTAAATCTTTTCGAATTGTTTAATAATTTAAAAATATAATTGTGTACATTACCAGGTATTCGAAATGTGTTTGCATTATAACGAATGCATCCGCTATGCCACCTTTACTGACGTTGATTGCAAAAGTTTGTTCAGCTGCTCAATAATAAGTCGACAATATTAATTTTCAACCACAGAATTTCAAAACGGTAATAATTTCATTTAAAAAAATAAAAATATTCTTTACATCATACGGAATCATGTAAATATCATCAAGAATATGTAACTAATAGTAACTTAATTAACCACGTTTAGTTTCTCAGTTATAGTTTTTTTTTTAATTATTTAATATCTATCATATATTTTAATATCTGATCGAATAGAATATCATTAATTTCTTATTGAATGTACTGAATTAATCGTGTCAAAATATTGGCATATTGGCATTGACATTTCGTCTTATCGGATATTATTTTTTTACTAACTTCTAGTTTCTTGACTACTCATGCTTAAAATATTATTTTTGTTGTTATATGTAGGTTTATTGTCGCTAATTTTTTTTTCTTAATAAATGCAAATAGGTTTACGACAAAAATGAATAAAAAACAGTCAAATACAAGACAAATATACTTTTTCAACGGTAATATGATAAATAAATTAAAACTAAATAGGCCTAATGTTTGAATTAACATAAAAAAAACACATTAAAGAAAACAGTTATGAGGAAAATCAAGTCGGAAAATCGATTCAACCTAATTCCATAATTTTTATGAAAAGTTGTATTCTTACTAGTTTTATTTATAGTGAAAAATCATTTAAATTAAACTAATATTAAAATTATCCAAAATAAGCTTTACATCTACGTTTTGATTTCGCTCAAGTTTTCTAAAAAAATAGTTTAATTAATAAATTCCAGCTCCCAGCGGAGCTTAATAAAAAAATCTAGATATTCTACAAAATATCCTGATATTCTACATTCCATCAGGTTATTAAAAACAGGAAAAATGGATATATTTTAATTACCGTAGCTATTAGAAAGTCAAATCACGAATTTAGAATGGTTTAATTTTTATGAACGAAAATACCACTGCACTCCTAAATAAAATAAGTGATATATAATATTATTATTAATAATATTTACAGAAATTAAGAAAAATATATACGTGTATATGTGAATCGCCAAAAATGATGTGATTCATTATCTATATAATCACAAACTAATTCCGTCTTTAAGTAAATTTTTAGATCCGATTCAATGGAAAATTTGCTGATTTTTAATTAAAATTGATACGACGGAGGTAATTTTCGATAATGCTTAGAATATTGATTCATTTTGCCCCTTAATAAGTGTTTCATACCTGAAGAGATAGTAAATAAAGAAGCAATATCTGGTAAAGTTGATGTATATTTATCACAAACCACCAATTATATTTTACCCTTGACATTAAAATTAAATCTATGATACCAAAAATAATGCTAAGGAACAGTACTATAAATAAAACACATCATTTTATTTATTTCTCTGTGTCTTGGTAAAAAAAATAGTTCAAATGCTACATTTTGTTATTCCTATTTATAAAAATCAGCTGAAAACTCTTGTTTATATCCGAAACCACTATGTTATTTTCGAAAATGTTATTTTTATATCAATTATATAATATTAATATGACGGTATTTTCAAAGAAATCGATAGTCAAGATTAGAGTGAGTTAGTGAGTTAATTACCAGCTAAACCACTAATTGTCAGCAAAGGCCGATCGGTTTAATAAACTCCATCCATCTGCCATAGCATCCATTCGCAGCACAGCGATCACTGTGGAGACATTAATCCGCATTTTATTTTTAAAAAAAATAATTATAAAAATGCAACAGTTTGAGGGTCGCTAGTAAAATTCAACGTTTATTTCCTGCGTATGGCAGAGTTAGAATATTAATTTAGATCGCCATATCGGTTCGTTAGATCGCGCCGTGAAGTGCAATAATGCTTTTCTAATCTTCGAACAATAAAACGAAATAATCGAAAATGAAAATGCAACTCGAGGACCTCGCCGACAGTAATGCAATAAAATTTGTATATTGCGTAGATTGGTGTTTAATTGTTTTGTTTTATTGTTGCAGAAGCGAACACGTTCATTGGCGTCGCCGATTTGACGGAAAACAGGAATCTATGGAGGCAGCTGTTGGCCGAATTCCTGGGAACTCTTCTCCTAGTCTCCGTCGGTATTTCTAGCACGATCAGCTTCTCCGGTACACCAACGCCGGATCTTCAGATAGCCATAACGTTCGGATTGATCGTAGCTACCATCGTGCAGGTGAGGAGTCCATGTTACAATTTTCCTTGAAGCATTTCACAAGGATTTCATATGCCGACGTTAATAACACTGTTTATACATATTTTTATGACATATGGCAAAAATAAATATTGTCAATTATGTCGTAAAATATGAATTACACGTATTTTTCGGCGGAAAAAAAATAGAGACGGCCTCCTATCGCAGGATGTGGCGAAATTCGCGAAATTTATTCTGCGTTTGATTTATCTTGTCGTCTTCGCGAGATGAGCTTCCTAAGTAAAATTTGAAGAAAAAAAATACTGTTCGTCCCGATTCTGTGTCAAGGTGAATGAAGTAACATTTAATAAAGTTTAGATTCACACACACACATACGCGTAGCCGCTCGCATAATCGGATGTCGAAAAAAAAATATATAATAATGAATGTGTAATAAGTACGGGCGGCCATTACGTAGTCTTTCACACACAGAAAATCGATCAAGGTAATGCCTGACATAAATTGAACTGCGGGCCAAAACGCAGCCGAAGCACTCTCGCGGGAGACATGCTCGCGATTCCGACTGTCTAAAACCAGTCGCGAAAGAAATCAATTTAATAAAAACAAAAAAAACAGACATAAACCGACATGTCACGTCGCGAATTTGAATATTTTAAAACTCCAATCATATGAAAACAATATATGCATAGTGTACGTATTATTTATATTTTTAATTAGTTTAAATAAATTGATCGTCTATCGGTTGTCAAAATGTGATTAGAACATTACTGATTACCTTGAGATGAAAATTTATGCTCGTATTTTTTTGTAAAATGGCTTAATTAACTTTAATCAAATTGACAGTTAGTCAGCATCATTGTGTTATGAAATTTGTAGCAAATTTATTGATATTGTATCAAATAAATAATAATTATCCCAATTATATAATTTAACAGGCGTGTATAGAACAATTTAACTTTAGCCGAAATACAGATAATATAAGTAATTTTGAAACGTTTCTACTTTCATTTCCTAATAATATGCGATATGCAATTTTTTGTTCAAATTCTGTTTGTATACTTAATAATCGTCAATTTAAAAAATATCTCTTCTGAAAATAAGACGTATTTTTTATTGTAAAAGTTTTTTGCACAATCAATTCTTTTAACCGATCCGTCACGGCGGGCTGAAAACAATCGCGTCAGTCGAAGGGGGTCTATTTATAATGAAAAATAGACGCTAAGCATTTTAAGTCAAGATATTGATAATTTTTTCAACGACATATTGATTTTATTCTAAGAATAAAAATAGTTGATCATGATAGGCTTTTTGGTGATATTTTGGATTTTTTAACTAATCTAAAATCTAAAATACCGACCAAGTTTTGATGTCCCGACGCAGACTGAGGACTTGTCACTATACAATATACTTTTCACTCGCACTTGGCACATCATACCGGATGCGTGCGAGAAAAAACATCGCGCCTATGGCAACAGAAGCGTATATAGTCATTTTTGATTTTTATTTTTCGAAATTACACACACTAAAGGTCATTAATTATCAATAATATTTAATCATTATGATTTTTTAGACAAATACAACAATTTTGTAATATGTAGTATTTATATTAAAAGAGTTATTCGAGAAAAATCAAAAACTTGTGATCCTAAATGGACTCCATCGGCACGGCTAGGTTAAGCAAATTTTCCAGCCTATTTATAAATAATTCTATACATATATTAAAAATAAATAATAATTTTATTAATTTTATTATATATTTCTAAAAAAAATTAAGCAATTCGCGAATCTATTTTTTTTAGATAAAATTAGAAAAAACAGGGTTTGTCCAAAATAATCCTTCGTTCTTTATTTTATTCGAAAATACTTTTAGATTAAAATCACTAAGGATTTTGAGCGATGATGAATAAACCATTTTTTTCCAAAACAATATCCAAGATTGTTGAATTTACAAGTTTATATCCAAATAATTTTCACGAAACGTGGTATTCCAAAACCGTTTAAAGTGAGATTTCAGTACATTTTCTGTAAATTTTTCGAACTTCTTATAAAAATGTATGGGTGATATTCATGATACATGCTCAGATTATTCATTTTTTGCTTCTTAAACGCTTCAGTGCCGTAAGGCCACCATTGGCCTCTATATGCGGACGACGCGAATACCGTAAGCCAACCAAAAATAAAATTTTCATAATATTTTTAAAAAAAAACTAGCGGTATTGTGATGACTAAATAGCTGTTTATTTATTTAGCGTTTTTTTGTGAAAATTTACTATAGTTTTTATGATTACGAATTTTCTACACTTTGCAAAACACGCAGTCTCAGTTTAAAATCTCGCAGTTCTAGTAATAATCTATTGGAATGAGATCTGATAAAGTTTTCTGATTTCATGTGATCATTCGGCATCAATTATAATTATCTCAAATAAGTTTTTTTTTACATTCAATGAATTTTATGGTCCGGATTCGGTATAATACAGAGAGTATAGTTTCTTCTTGAACTTCTTGAACCGTGAAAACGGAAATCGAGAAAGGGATTGGATCATGTTTAATTTTTAACGTGCTGTGCCCAAATTTCGACAATCGATCAAAATCATCACACAAAATTCACACATTTAACTACCGGTTTTTTTTTAAATATATATATATATTCTGGCGCAAACACAGCCTCATCATCATCATACAGAGATGATATAATCCGACGAAATGACACATTCAACCGGCCGGTGATTCATCACGGCGCATTAAGAAAGTGTTACGACGAACTCGTTATTGAGGTTTAATTTTTCATGGTTAAAATTTTACAAGCGCAAATTTTTAGTTTTATTCCCACAGTTTCGGCCGCCGATCCGCCAATTGCGTCGCAAATCGCGATGCATTTTCTTTATTTGCATTTCTCTAATACGCGAGTCAGGGTCGGACGTTCGTCAATAAAAATAATTTAATTGGTCGATTATCGCACTGGCGGTCGTAATTTGTATAATGTATGGACGATTTTTTTTTTTCGATATTCGTTTATTGGTATTGACGATGTTTGCATTGATATTAATGGATGGAAGCCTCTCCGGAAACATTAATTCTGCTGAATGTTAAGTTTAACGGCACTTCCATAGAAATGGTACGCCTTGATGACTTAACTTCGGAACATAATAGCTATGGGTCAATATCAACTGTGATATAAATTTTTATTACAACAATTTGTTAAAATATCTTATTTATTTATATACGAGATTTGATAAAAATATTTACGCTGAATTTTATGTTTTTCTCCAAAATTTTTCAAAAATTTTCTTATATTATCCGTCGTAAGTCGATTCTTGACTCAAAACAATCACCATTCTGTCAATTTAAATAATCGTAAGTCTAATTTTATATAAAAAAAAATACATTATCTAGTACATTTATTATTTTTATTTTTGATTACTAATTTGTAAGATTATATAAGTAGATAATTACACTCAACTATCCGCGCGTGCGGCAGTCCCTCCTATAGTGCTTCTTTCGAGATCGCCGTTTTCTACTAAACGCTAACGTTTGAAGGTATACTTACATGTTATATAATATACGTGCGTGAACCACCAAAAAAATAGAACAGGGTCATTGTAATTGTTATTGATTACCTTCACTTACAAAATACAAATTTAAAAACCTAACCTCAAATTTGGTATGATTGTCTACTCAACTATGGGGCAAGTTTCTATAGCGTGATTCATATCTCGACGCTATAGGAGGGTTGACTGTATAAACAATATATTTATTACAATTATTCTGTAGTATTTTCATCACCTGTGTTATTTGTATCCCTTGGTGAATCCTGAGATTTTTTAGCGATTGCAATGATTGAGTTTTTTATTAACCGTGAAAACTACCGATTATAATGAAAAATAGATCCCAAGCATTTCAAGTCACGATATTGACTTTTTTTATAAAAATGGATCATTCTAAGAATAAAAATACTTATTTATAATATGCTTCATAATTTAGTTGATATTTTGAATTTTGAACTAATCAAAATGACGCGAAATGCGAGCGAGAATAAACATCGCACCAGTGGAAAAGAAGCGTTGTTGTTTTTATTTTTTTTCGCAATTGCGAACAATAAAAGTCAATGATTATTTATAATGTTTATTCTTTAGAGTTTTTTAGACAAATGCAAAAACTTTGTTACATTGTAAGATTAATATTAAAAATGTTATTCGAGAAAAATCAAGAACTTGGGATTCCATAGACGCACGGCTAGGTTAAGAAACATGTTCAGATTAGTATTTTTTTCTTTATAAATTTAATAAATAACAGGCAAGTGCTTGTTGAATGAGGTGGCTTAGTCCATATTACCAAATTCTTTAATTCCATCACTGATCTTGACAAATACTGCAGCCATATTTTTGGCACAATTTTTGAGTATTTTTTCTAGATTTTTCTACTTACATGAATTATTTCTTTGTGAGTTCCTTTACACATTTTTAAGAAAAATAATTAGTTATACCTTTGTTATCAGCTCTCAGATAAAATTGTTTAGTAAATTTTCCAATAATGTTTTCTTATGTTTATATAGTTCGAGGTTTTATGTACAATTCATAAAATTGCGTCGTTATGTTCGACCATTCCTCTGAGGTACTTTTTATTGTCTGATTTTTCACTATCTCTGCAATTACTTGGACAAGTCGTTGCTTCTTTTTAAATAATTATAGATTATTTTTATGGATGGAGTATTTGACAAAACTGAAAAAAATATTTTTTGTGATATTTTTCTTTACATAGTAAATGCGAAAGTCTATGTTCTTGATTTTCTTCTACTTAGAGAATAGAAAACAGCCACAAGGGGGCA
Source organism: Philopotamus ludificatus (assembly GCA_022495035.1). Taxonomy (NCBI): domain Eukaryota; kingdom Metazoa; phylum Arthropoda; class Insecta; order Trichoptera; family Philopotamidae; genus Philopotamus; species Philopotamus ludificatus. The sequence goes on along the minus strand of JAGXCT010033851.1, from coordinate 3,250 downwards.
TATTCGACGAATATAGAGCCCGAGAAATCATAACAATGTTGTTTTTTATTAAAATTCTTTTCACATTTCGCCCGCGAAATTCAAAAGTTACGTGCATTTTTTTTATAAAATCTCATATATCAGACTAAAAAACTGATTTATGTGATGTATTAATCATAAAACGCATTTGCTGCATAAATTTCTTTCGACTATGTGTTTATTTCTCAATTTTTACCACACACACAAAAAAAATGTTTAATCTGAATATTTTCTAAATATCTACATAATGTAATTAATCTATGACAATACGATATTATCGACATATACGCATGAATACATTAATCCCACACGATTCCATATCGGCTTATTAATGATCCCATAGCCAGACGAACGATCAGTTTAACCTTTTCAGATCGATCGCAGGCCTAATTCAGACATTCTAAATCGCTTCTATACTAACACACATTTTTTTCTTGTTAATATTAACCTGATTTTATATTATATTATCTACGAAAACGTTATATTGTGACTATTTCCGTCGGCGTTTCTCACAATCTGTTTGGAATAAACATATTTTTAACATCATTATTGAGATTACCTTCGAGTCGCGAGCTTCAAGGTTTGACATCTTAAATATCATTCATAATTTTTTAACAGCATCTTGAATCCACTGATCAATTTCCATATGTATCGTCCATTAGACGTTTTATTTCCTAATAAATGTCGTTTGAATTAAAATACATTTCCGCTGATGATTTTATTTACGTTTAAGTTGCTAATAAATTTAAAATTTTCGGGAAAAATAACGTTTTTATTATAATCGTTTAGTTGAATCAATACCAAATTTGCAATTTAAAAAATATATATATAAATACCTAAAATTGTTTAATAGTGATTAATGAAATTAATTATTATCAATTAATATTTAAATAAACAAAATTAATATATTCATCAATATCTAGATGAATTATTAAGCAATATTTTCTTGTGCATAAGACACTTATTTGATTTATTGTTTTGAAGTATTCCATTAATGGATGAGGTCTCGTATAATCGTCTTTTTTCTATAGAATATTCTGGATCTTTATCCACGAATTGCCTATTTTAATTGTTCGAGGTAATCATAATAGAACTATGTAAAAAAACATAATTAATTCCTTTAAAATCCCACCATAGAGCAAAGGAACCTTTTTTACTGATAGATTCAGTTTAGGTGTTGCAAGGGGTATTTGTCATATTTATATATAGAGAGAGTTTCTGTCTTTGCGGCGTTAATTGAAAAGTTAATAGCTCACTTCTCTCTCATCCCTTATCACGATTTCCAAGAAATGTTGAATTTTCATTCGAACAGATTTGCTTTCTTTCTTAAATGAAACGGAATTCACACATCCTGTTGAATAATCTGGCCAATTATTTTGAACCGTTCTTGCACACTAGACAAAGAGTATTTAATTTATTTATTAAACAGATCGACAACTAAAACATATCTGACCATTAAAAAGGACGATATCAAAAAACGACATTTTCGTCGGCTACCTCTTTAGGGGGTACCAAGATCATTATTTTTACATGCCGCATTTGAGGTATTTTAATTATTTAATTTTATTTTTTATCTACTAACTTCAGACAATATAGATATATGTTGTTTTTTTATCAGGACTTGAATCACACTATTGGAATAAAAATGATTATTGAAGTTTAAGTACTTTAAGTAAATTGATGCCAGCTTTAGTTCCAGTTGTTTAAATCTGGAGATATAAATTGAAAAGACTACACTATATAGGGCGAAATAAAAGATCCTAGAGGATTCAGATTCTCAGCAACCATTCAGTAATCACCAAAACTTGCTCATCCATAGTCAGTGGCGCGCTGACAGTATCCAGCGCATGTGTGTAGAACTTTAATTGAGGCCCCTATACTTCCCCTCCATAATAAAAAATACTTTATTTTTATTTTAACAAAACTTAATGAATTAATATTTAATATTTTTCAATTCTTCCCCTCTTGGCGCACCTAATCTTCCGGCGCCTGTGTGCGCCGCACAATCTGGCCATCTGGACTGTGCATCCCTGTCCATTAACGCAGAAGCATTTAAAAAGGATCAGTATAATTATCAAAGAAAAGCAGAAATGAGTTTGTTGAATTATAAATATCCTCCGTATTCACTATAAAGCATATTGTATATCCATTTCATCAGCAATTGTTTTTAATTAATTAAAACAAATAAGGTTTTTCTTTTGTTGATTGACATTTAAAAATAAATACAAATATTTTGTAATTAAATTTTATATCACTTCCAATAGTTAATGTATGTCATTCTTGGTATCAATTTGATACGAATCGTAAAACGTATTATATTACTTAATTACATCTTAGTTTATTAACTCAAATTGGTTTTCAATACGGTGTCGAAATGTCTATTAAAGTTGGTACACCTGTAAAATCGAGCTTCCAACTCCACCCACTCCCTGTCGCGGACACGCACAATGTAAAAGGTACGGACGTCACGATGATGACATGCTCGTGTATCTCGCGGTTTTGGGGCGGGCGAATTTGTAATTTGACCAGTTTAAAAAAAAACACTATATTAATTTTTCGATCGGTCCGAGAACGTGCTTTTATTACACACGCGTTCGTGAACCCGCGCCGGTGGGCGGACGGAGGTTCGCGAATCTAAATACGTTGTTACATAACGCGCGCGCGCGGGCTATGGCCGTATAAATAAATAAAACAGACCAAAATTTTTAATTTAAAACCGCGTTGCGCAACTTATCGCATGCAAAAAATGGCCCCGATTTTCGGTTGCACTTCACATGTGCATGCATGTGCGGGCAGAGACCGTCGCCCGCGGCCATCGATTGTACGAGTTGTGAATTATTTTTTTTTAGCGTAACACGTGCTCCTGTCATTCATGTAGAGCAGAGCGCCATTCAAATTCGTTTTCGTTAATTTGTTCGCGGGCAAAGATTGAAACGTAATTTTGACAGCTACTTCCCGCGCCGCGAGTGCGATACTATTCAGCCAGTAACGTCCTTAATCACCCCGCGGGAAAAAAAACTGTACAACTCATTTTATATACATTTTTGCAATTTTAATTATTAAAACATACAATATTGGTTGTACTGCGGAACCTCGTTACATCGTTTTTGAGAGACCTCATAAAAAAAACGATCAATACGGGAAAACGTCTTTATTTCATTATCTGGTCGTAAATCTTTTTCGACCGGAAATTATAATTAGATCTTAATTATCGTGCGTAATAAAATATCCA
>JAGXCT010033850.1:4847-34863 GCA_022495035.1 Philopotamus ludificatus | reverse complement strand
ATTAAAGGTGATCAAAATATAATATATACTCATACCGTCATCTTCTGTCGCAGAGATTTTGCTCGTAAACAATATTCTTGATAAGATGATTTAGGAATAAAAAGATTGGTTGTTTGAAGTAGATAAAATCCTACGCTATGTAATGAAAACTCTCCAATGCCCAGTAAACTTTTAAATAGCTCAATATATACATTCTTATTACGCTGTAATATTAATAAGAAAATTAATTTTGTAATTAGTGTATTTATTTTATTATATAAAGTCCACAAGAAAACAACTATAAGTTAAATAGTGGTTAATCCAACTTGACTTAAAATTTAAACTCAATTTGATTGAATACCTTTGGATTCATTTCATTTTGTAAAAGATTTGGTATATCTTGCATTCCAAAGAACACAGAAACAGATATTTCAAGAGAATCCTTCAACTCGTAAAATTTCATCTGTAAAATATAATAGATTTAACGATATTGTTCCATGCTTAATAAAATAAATCATACATTGTATATAATTCCATTCAACCTCCAGTATTTCAGAGCCGCATTCTATATTTAAATAATCTATTGCTTTTTTCATAACAGATTGTATTTCATTCTCTACGGGAATCAACAAAAACGATTTACCAGCTTCCAGCATATATGAAACCTAAATTATTAAATCTTTGTGATAAAATAAACTTTTATAAATCATAAAGTTTCAGAAAAATTTGAACAATTTGCCTTGATCTTTTTTAAATTAACTTTTTTTCCTAAATTCAGTCGATGTGCATTTTGACCTGCCATAACTTTCAACATTATTTCCAAATCTTCAGAATAACGTGTCAACGGACCGATAGTTAAAAATTTACTGAAATCTTCGTCGGTTGACATAGGATAATGTCCATTGATCGATACTATTCCTGTATAAAATATTTTTATTAACAATAAAATTATTTGTAATATATTTATATGATGATAGTATCATTTGATCACATACCAGATGTTGGCTTATGCCCGAATATTCCTGTAAACATTGCTGGAATTCGAATAGAACCTGCAATATCCGACGCTATTCCTATTATAGACGCACCACTTCCAATTAATGCTGCCTGAAAATAAAGAAATGTGATTTAAGTATTCATAATTAAATTTTTCCACTTCAATAAAATATACCTTGTTATAGTTTTTACATTATTTTTTTGTTTTCACGCATTTAAAAAAATATAAAAGGAATAAACACATGTATATATTAAATAAATCGGCAATAAAAAATCTTCTATGATGACAGCAATGTTTAATAACGACATACTTACAATAATGGAAAACTTTACCATATTGAAATATGTCATATACGCTGCCGTGGCTTTATTCGAGACGATTTTGGTCTGAATGTGTAAAGCCTAAAATTGTTTTATCCATAAACACGATTGGATTATATCCTGATATAGACTTTAAAGAAATAATTATCGACGGATTTTGCAGAATTGACAACTAACAAAGTGATTAACGAAGAATAAATACTGAATGGTTCTGCGTTAGTTCTAAATGAATTTAGGTAATGACGTAAAATTGGTTCCACAAAGTGCACGTTCTATTCTGGAAGATTTTCAATTAGTCAATGAAAATCATTTTCTAACAAATGATGACAATTTTAGACAAGGTGTTGCATCCCACCGTGATTCAAAAATGATTTTGGTAAGTTATCAAGAATTATATAAGGAACAAACGAAAATGAAATTACAGCGAATGATATCCAAATTCATATTTCATATGTAATAGAGCTTCAAGAATGTTGGGCTTTGTCTTGAGAAATTCTCATTACATTATCTAGTTATAAGGTTGCTTTGCGATACATTGGTTCAAAGTTTACTTGAATCAGGATCTATTACCTGGGCGCCATATGATGCTACGAATATCCTCAGAATAGAGAAATCCAGAAGAAATTCTTGAGATATCTCTACATGAGGGAATTTGGATTTTACCCGTCTTCAAATAAATAAATATTTGAAACCAGAGAAACAAAACAAACACACAATGTAAATTTTATTCAAGATACCCTAAAGTGTATTCAAGATACCTTGTTTCTACTATGAATATTTCCAGCGACGAGAGTGATTATATAAAAATATTTTATTCAAATAAAAAATATATTTTTCAGAATTCCATATTTTTAATTTTAAGTAATGGAATCTATCTATCATTTTTATTTATGCTTATTTATTTCTGTCTTCGGAACGTATCCTCCACGCACAAAAAGAATCAGTTGTATTTTAATATTCACCTCTCCGCCTGAAGATCCACCACTTGTTCTATGTAAGCAATATGGATTACTAGTTTTTCCAGTAACTAAATTGTCGGATTCCCAACTTAGGCATAATTCTGGTGTATTACTGACTAAGATTGGTATTGCACCCGATCGTCGAATTAATGATACAGCTTGACAGTCATTGATAGCTTTGATTCCTATACGCGTTTTTGAACCAACGCTTTGTGACATCCCTTTGGTAATAACAACAATAATATTATCAAACAATGATATATAAATATCATTAAACAAATTCTGATCACATTATATAATAGTATATCATTTAAATACCTGACATGGAACAACTCTCCTTTACAGTAAAAGGAACGCCGAGTAATGGTTTATCAATCATTAATTTTTTTATTACCTCTTCGTCATCTTTAAGAGTTTCAAGAAGTTTATCAACATTTTTTGCTTCACTGATTGCATCATTGAATCTTTCCTCGACTATGGCATTTAAGAATGGGTTGACCTCTTTCGTTCTTTTAATAAAAGATTCAATAACTTGTAAACTAGATATCTGAATAACATATTATTTTATCGAAGACTTTTCAATTTAAAAAAATGTATTAATGTGAGAAAGATGATTACTTCTCGGTTTCTGATGAGATGAGCTAGTTTAGTAGCACTAGTTGTTAGTAACGGATCTTTTATAGGTGGTAGTTTTAATGATGGTTTTCGCGATCTAAACCAAAAAAATGGTCGAGATATAAGATCTATTATTAATAGCAAAAATCCTAATATTCTTAGTCCAATCTCCATTCTGAAAATAAAAAATAGTACATATTATATATGTGATAAATTGCATAAAAATGCATTAAATGGATTATAACAGCATAAAATCATTCAATACACATTCTATGAATTAATGTGAATTTAATGACGTTATTAAAATCTGATGCAAAAATTACAACGTATACGTACAAAGGTATAATTGTATTTAACCTTCACCTTACAGTACACTTTATAAAATTTATCATTGATATTCCCACAAAGAAGTGATAATAAGATATTTATGATTTATTAAAGAGAACTTTCAATAGTTTTTACAATACTATTGTGGATAATACCCAGGTCTTTTAAAATATATATTTACATTATTCTTAATTTCTAATATTCAATATAATGCATCTATTAATTAAACCATTGATTTCATTAAAACATGCAGTGTGTTGTTTTATGAACATGTGTGGATAGTTTTATTTTTTAACGACAATGCTTCAAAGTTGATAGGTCGATGGTTCATATGAATGCAAATTTATACGCAAATCAACATAGATGAATATTTTAACAGTTATAATAAAAAAAACTACATTTATTTTTTATTCGCTCCAAAGACATATCCATGTAAACAAAAATACAGTGCGCTATCTACAATAGAAGATAAATGCCATTGCTTAAATACTCTTCATGAAATGTACGACTAAATAGAGATATTTTAAATTATCCTGCCCTTGATTTAGTGGTGGTATTAAATCGATTATGGAAAAAAATGTTCAAATGGCAGGAATGAAAATTTCAAAAAAATGATACATATTTTTAATTACATTTGTACGTACATACACGAACGTGTGAAAGAGTAATCGAAATTCTTATGCATCGCTATCTGAATCAAAATTATAATTAGTTATATTATTGTAGAAAAACCTGTTATAATCCAATTAAATATTAGAATATTAAAAAAAATGCTATTTTTTTATTTAAATATTTGGAATAAAACATAAATAAATACTCTATTTATATTGAAAAATATTTTTAAAAAGTCCTTTTAGTCCCTAAATCAGTTTTATAAACTTGAGACCCTTGATATATAATATTATTAAAACCAGGCTACAATAAACATATTTTCTACCAATCCACATAAATTTTTTTATATTCATATAATTGTATATATTATCAATATTCACCTCTTTATCGCATCAAGGTCAAACATTTTTAACCTTTACCACTCTGTGGGCCAGACGTATTGGGCCAAAAGACTTTTTAGCAATTTTAAAACTCTATAGATGTTTCTTATTCATTTTACCAATGAAAATCTTATTTTATAAATTCATAAAATAACATTAATGCGAGTAGAACGTAGATTCGACCAAAAATTTCCATATGGAAAAGATTAAACTTAATTTGATTCAACTACGAGTTTTTTACACGATTTTTTTTGTGTTGTATTAAAAAATAAATTTTAAATTCGCATATTCGTTTCATCGCTTTACGTAAAAACGATTAAAAATCATTTTACTAAACGTGTATTCAAATATATATACGATCAGCTCGGAAGCATAGAAGAGATTTATCATTAAATATTGTATTAGTAATAAAATTCAGAATTTTATTTGTTATTAAAAGGTCGATGAAATGGTTATCAATTATGTAATATTAGTGGGTATCACATATAGAGTATATATTTTTTATCATTTATCAAGACCAATTGCACACGTATAACAATAAGAGAGAAAGCTTGGAACTTTCTTATTGCTTTTGTGATGCTATAACATAATTTACAATGCCGGATCTGGGTCCTGAGGGAAATACAAACGGGGATTGAATGCGGGAAATTCTCTACGTTTTCCCACCGACACTTTAGTATACTTGATTATTAATAAAAACGCCCACCTAGAGTCGAAATCGATACTGGGATAGTCGGATGTGTAAAATGAAAATTATACAGAATAAGGATAATACGAAATCATTTCAACGTCTCAATTGCTTGTTTATATAACTAACATATGAAAGCATGCGACTATTGGAATATGTACTTGAAAATCCTTGAATAACGTTTTCGCAAAGATAAATATTCCTATTCATAGATCGGGGATAATAATGAACTTGAAAATTCGCGCCATGCGAGCTATTTGTATTTCATATATACTACACAACAGGCATTACAGATGTCATAAAACATAACATTAACACATGCTTTTAAATTATATAGACACAATACAAATACACACTTTAGCACGGATGGAGGAAATAAGTTGAGATCATAACAATATTTAAATTTAACTGTCAGACGACTAACAATATTTTTTCGACAGATCCTACCAAGGAAACTTGTTTTCGTGTTGAATAATTAATTTATAAAAAAATGTTATTCGATCTCGAACATGATCATTTATATCAGAGGTGAGCAACCCGCGGCCCGCGGGCCGCATGCGGCCCGCGAGGCTCTTTCGTGCGGGCCCGCCACGCTTTCTCGTGAAACCCATTTTGACTTTTAAAAATTCCTAGTGTCCCGCATCCTAATTATACCTTAGGCTTGTTAATTTTTTACTAATTTTTGAAAATGACGCTAATATCATTGATAGGCAATGATATCATGCTTTATTTATGTGATTTAATTTCATGCGTTACGTTGTCACCACGCCTGTAATAAAACTTGTTAATTTCCTAAAATCTCGAGCGTTAAATCACCGCCAATTTAAAGAATTTTTAAATGATTTGAGAAGTGAATATAGTGATGTAATTTACAACACAGAAATTCGTTGGTTGAATAGAGGTGCTATGCTTAAAAGGGTATATGATTTAAAAAATGATATTCAGTTGTTTGTGGAAATGAAGGAATATCCATTTTCCCAAGTCAAAGATAAAGAATACATGTGTGATTTTGCCTTCCTCGTCGATATAACCCAGCATTTTAATGTCTTAAACGTGGAACTTCAGGGAAAAGGCCAGTTTATTCATAACATGTTTAATAAAATTAATGCTTTTGAAAAAAAACTAAAAATTTGGAACAACAATCTGTTATCAAACAACATGTCACATTTTACACATCTGAATGAAAATCTTTCGAAACCAAAGAAATATGCCCAGCATTTAGAAAATTAATAACGGAATTTCAGTCGCGATTTAAAATATTAAGATCAGAAAAAACTGCTCTTAGTTTTAATATTTTTTCTTCACCATTTAATATAGAAGTGGAAACAGTTCCAGATGAGTTACAAATGGAATTAATAAATTTACAAAACGACACGGACGGAAATAAATTTTACAATGTTGACTTACATAATTTCTATCAAAATTACATGAATTTAGAAAAATTCTCACTATTGGGCGCTCATGCAAAGCAAATAATGACACTTTTTGGAAGTACTTATGTTTGCGAACAATTATTTTCCGCAATGAAAATAATTAAAAGCGATCATCGATCGAGATTAAATGATGTACCTTTATAAAGCTGCGTACGAGTTGCTGTGTCGTCTACATCAGTAAATATAGATCAATTGATGGCAAAGGAGCTGTAGCGGTTATGATTCGCGTTTAATATAAGATAATTTTAAGAATTTAAAATCACCACATTGTGCAAATGTAACAAGTGCATTCAAAATCCAATAAGGTTCGGAAACCAATACACTTTAGTGCAACAAAAAAATTACGAAGAAGGACAAAGGACGGGGCGTCCTTTACGAGATACTTTATACACGCCGACTGGGGAATCGGCGTATCATCATCAGCAGTCATCGTATCGTGTCCACGTTTCATCATATCGAAACTGACACGATCGACGAGTCAACTAAACATTTGCACAATTGTCATTTTTATATTTTTAAGATTTTGTTGATTAATTAACGTCTTAACCATCATGGAGTCAGATTTAATCATGCACGGACCTTGCACCCCCAAAGAGCAATGCCAAATTTCTTATTAAATAAACTTTTTTCTTATATATCTTTCGCCGTTTTTTTATAGTATTTCTGTAATTTTATATTTTTTTTTGTTGTTGTTGTTTTTTTTTTAGATACTTTGAGTTCTTTATTTTTTTGTATTATTATAATTTTCTTACATTACGTACGCAACTTTTTAAATTTGTAAATGGCCCGTTGTAAAAAAAGGTTGCTCACCCCTGATTTATATATATATATTAATTATTTTGTAACCTAGGAGAAGAAGGTCACAGAGCAATCTTTTTATTTATAATTTGTATTATTTATTCATTATTATTAAAAGACAATGCGTGGTTAGTATTATAACAAACATATTCATACATAGTGTTAAAAAAATAGAATTATATCTTATAAAAAGTATAATAATGAAGAAACTGTTTATTTATATTATGTCTTGTAGTTATCGTTACTGAGTTGAGATAATATACAGGTAGATAACCTTCCGGGCAATTCTATATGACGTCGGCAGCTAGAAGATGTTTGGGAGACTATAAATTCCTTCATAAAGAAATCTTAATAATGCTTATAGATGAATGTCTTCAATAAATAAATAAATAAGACTTAAACAACGAATGGCTCCATCGAACCGATAGAAGTCGTGTATTGGCGGTATAAGTTTTTCTTGTTTATATAATAAAATAAATCTAGGATGCTAGTAAATAGGTGTAAAAATTCCATTCACGCAATGGGCTCAGTGATTGTGTTGTTATTGGTTATAACGGAGTGCATGCTTATTTATACAAATGATTAGTACACTTTAAATTTAAATAAACTATTTTGTAATGTTGACTGCGAAATATTACAAACCGTGCGTTTTTTCCACTAGCGACAAAAATTCTGAATGGGACTTTTGTATCGCTAATGATTGTGATGTTATGAAATACGTTTTTTATTTTGTGCTTTTATGGTGCAAAATTGATCTCTATTCAGCGTTTTTTTAAACATTTAAATTATGATTTATGTTCTTAATAAATTGTGAAAAACATTAATCATTTTTATACTCACTTGAATAATCGAGATGGATATCACTTAAATTCTTCAAATTAAAAATTCCACTCCACTTTTATTTGCTCGTAGGACAATATATGATTTTTATCAAAAGTAACTTGTAACCATATTCAAGTGAAAGTTATCTCATCTATTTTTTTTAATATAATTTCGAATAGCCCAGAGCCCTGAATACACTTGTATGTATTGTGTTTAGAGTCGACGAGTTGATACAAGACCGGAGATGTGAGAACTGAGAGGTCTGGAGCAGTGTGCTTCATAAACATTGCGATGTTTGGTGGGGATCAACCAGTTTTATATTTTTATTGTAAAAAATAATATAATATTTGAAACTAATGTTTTTTAACTAGTGGATTTTAGACGAGGGTCAGAGGCGTTGAAAACATATTGCTACTCAGTTATCATCTACCGCGTGGCCTTCAAAATATCGCGTAGATTAAACTGATGACATTGAATACCTACATAAAATATGTATCATGCTTAGAAAATAAGCCAGAGCATGGGAAATAAAGTTGTAAATAATTATTTATTCTATATTTTGTTTTATTAAAATACGCCGGGGATAATGAGTCTCCTACACTCGCATTCCCTTCTAGTTAGTGTCATAAAAAAATAACAGAATGCATAGATTTCGCCGGAAAGTTAACCTATCCGAGTACTATCTTAGCTCAGTCACGGTTAACTTTCATTATCTTGACAAATAGTAAGTTAACTACAACCATGACACCGCTTAATATTAATACTTTTTCAGTTGGTTTGAAATTTATATATATATCATAATCATTTGTTAGCCAGCCACAAGGCTCTCACTCGCTGAGAGCATGAGCCTTACCAAACTCTCGAATGGCAGTCGAGGCCAAAGGAACCTGAGTCTTCACACGTGACGTGAGGGCTCCCCTTTCGTTTCCATACCGCAGGGACCCAAGCCGTCTTGGTATGCGGTTTTTTGTAAAGAGTTTCCCTCTCTTGGCCATTGCTGGCATTGAACGTACATCTTCTACCCTGTTGGTATCAGATTTTACCCTCTCGACTGTGTCCAGGCGAGTAGGAGGGGGTTTGTCTCGATATTCGTTTTTTCTTCTTCTCTGGGCGTTATCTGCTTATCACAAGTAACAAGTAGCGAGCGAACACATGCATACACACATCTGCCAAAAACGAGTCTCAAGGAGCAAGTCGCAAGTAATTATTAACCCTGTCGCGTAATAGCAATCCTTTAATCATGGGAAAGACCTCCTATGAGAGTGGTCCCCTAGAAAGAAGGTAGAGGAGCGAAAGTAATATCGAGACTAGACCAATTATTGGGCAACAGATTAGGGTTTTCCTTCTCGGGGCATCTGGCTCTGTGGTGAGAAATCCGTTAGAGACCAGATTTGTTTATTCATATAAGGATATCTGTACACCGGAGTATTTTTTTCTTCATTGATATTACTTGAAAAATTTATGTCGCAAAAACGAAGAATAGAATTATTGTATAAATAATAATAAATTCATTAAAAAAACTGTATTTTTTTTCCACATTCAGCACACCCAACATCAAGTCTAGCGTACGCCACTGCTGTACACATACATGTACATATGTTTCCAGGGCTGCATTATTTTGATATAATTGATGCAGGATTATTTTGACTATAATATAAAAAAATGACTTAGTCTCTTCCTGATAAACATAAACACATAAACACATAAAGTACACATTGTCCTTTATTGTCTGCAATTGCGAAAAAAAATAAAAACAACAATATTCGCTAATGTTGCCACGGGCGCGATGTATTTTCTCGCGTGTCATTTATTAATAGATTGTATGTTATTTACAAGCCATGACACTGGATACATTCTAGAACGTGTCCACAAAAAAAAAAAACTATTAAAAATAAAAATAATAATATTTTTGCAAATGAGGAGGAAAAACAGCTACAACATTTAATGATAACACAAAATCTTATTTACTATATACTATTGCTGTGTTAATTTTAACAAACTTGTGGATATCAGAATCTCATTGGTATATGTTACCAATTTTAATATAAAAAATGTAAATTTTTTAGCAGCTTACCTAAAAAGCATTTAATTCTTTTTCATGTAAATTTTAATCTGATATATAATTTGATATCACAATATAAAATTTATAGATATATCAAATCTTTGCGGAAGAGCCAGACATAAAGTTATTCATTTGACCCGACAATTTTACAATTCTACAATATAATAAAAATGTATGCAACTTAATATTATTATTGTCAATGCATAAAATAAATACATTTTTTAGATGATTTTACTTTACCGATTATGTTAATTTATTTAAATATTATATTGGCATTAGAATATACTCCATGCAAATACAGCACACTGTTCGTCTACTGAACATTAAATAAGTGACAAAATAAATTGAAATGACACAATGGAATCAATTGTACTATAATGGAATAGTTCATGTTTGGTGTATCAATCAGTATACAATGAATGAATTATAACATAAGAGGGTCATTCATAGGTGAATTTAGAATAACACCTTATAGAATAGACTATTTATTATGAATAATATTTATTATTACCACCTTGTATGGCGTCAAGAGATGGTCGACGGACATTTTATGAGTTTTTCATTACAAATATGTAATATTTATTTGATTTTGGATTACAGAATTTATAATCTAAAATTCTTTAACTCTGCAAAATTTAAAAGAGTCATTATATGGTCTAATTTTTATAACTGTAGAAATAAATCAATGATGATACATATAACCAAACCTTAGTTAAAAATATAAATATGTGAAATGCTCAGTGGTTTGTTTCAGCAATAGTGAATATTTTTATAATTTGTGTTTTGGCAAATGAAATACAATATTGAATAAATACTATTTAGAATTTATATCCGAATTTAAATAATAAATTATATATCTATGCAACATACATACAATTTACCTTTAAATGTCTCGCTATTGCAATTTAGTTCAAAGATGCACAATACACAAGAGATTTGTGCATTTGTAGGCGTTTTAAAAAAGACAGATGATCATCCATTATCTAAAATAAACATTTAAATATAAAATCATATAAACAAAATGACCAAAAAAAAAATTGGGGATTAGCATTTCAATTTATTCAATATTAATGAATTTCTAAGAGGTTGTAGATAAAAAATCACATTTGTCCGAAAGAAACTACAGCAAAAACATTTTAACTATGTAAACTCATAAAGGATATATTACCTTTGACATATGAAAAACTTCAACCATCCCTATAGGGGCGGCCGCTGTCAACTGACAGCTGTACCAACTGCAGAATTATATATTTTTTTTAAATAATATCAAAATATATTTTTGTCGTTTCCTGGAGAATTGCTATTAAAAACAATGTTTAACTATAACATCTACAAATAATTACTATTTCCCCATTTCATTTCCTATAATATTAATGTTTCCCCTATTAGTTTAATATATCAACGTTATTATAAATGGGTAAATTAAAAACATGTCTATGACAAAAGGTTTATTGAGAAATTCCTAATAAATTAAGTATTATATTTCAAATATAATACTAATCATTAACGTACATTAATACATAAATTATATTTTAGGCTAATCATTTATAAAAATAATTTCATATAATTAATATTAGAATAAAAATATATTTAGGAAATAAAAACATAAATAAATCATAATTTACATTTATACAAAAAAAATACCATTGGCTAAATTTTCTTAAAATTAATCATTAAATGATAAATTATGATTTTGTATTGCTTTATTTTACCATTTATTAGTACACGCAGCAATATATCAAGAGTTTTACCACTAAACAATCTAAAAATTATTTATAGTTATATTAACATAACTAAATAATTTCAGTTTTTAACATAATTAAATTTTAATAAACAGAAAGATATATTTTATAGTTACTTGAGCTAGTAAGAAGGAGCATATTGACAGGCTTAAAAATTGTATGATGATAGAGTAAATAAAAGATTCCTTATTAAATATTTATTAAACACAAATGGACACATGTCTTAAAATAAAAGATAATCACAGGCAGTAAAAAAATATATATTACCAGAAAACTTAGTGAGCCTAAAGGTGCGTTTTCGAGCTCCGCGCACTTGCATTCCCGTGCCGCGCGACTGCAATAATTGTCTGTCTTCTAATGCACAGTGGGCAGTGCACTTTTGAAGCTACACGCAATGTAGGTAGCGATCATTTGCGGTCGCTCATTGTGTCGAAAGTGTGCGGAACTCAGAAACGCACCTCAAGGCATGAGAGTACATGGAATAAATTTACTACCTTTATATAGGTGCATCATTTAATAGCATTACATGGAGGTATCCATCCACCGAAAGCTTCTTCTAATTCTTTCGCAACGCTAAACAACAAATTATCACAGCCCGGATTTGTAAAAACTTGTATACCTATAGGCATACCATTTTTCGATAAACCTATCGGGCAATTGGTTACTGGCAATCCTAAACCATTAAATATAAATAAATATCCAAAGTCTAATAAATGCCTCAAATATTCATAATGATACGGGGCAGTCTTTACAAATGTCGGATAAAAACATACACCGTTATCTTTGAGAAGATCCTGAAAATTATAATACTTATATATTATATGAATGAAAAATATTAATTGTATTCGTAAAAAATCTACCTTAAACTCTTTCTGTATATTAGAATTAATTCTGTCAGCTTTTTCAAATGTTTCTTGACTAATACATTTGGAAATTTTTTTAAGGTATCCATAAAATATACTCGTTATTATCGATTTGGAGCAGCCAAATATCTTCTTTAACAATTCGATAGATACTGAATTCCATTTTGATGGATCATCAGATTTTGAAAATATTGTCTCAACGCCGTCAATACTCAATAATTTTAAGAGAGATGTATCGAAACAATATGGCATATTCTTTATTTCAGCCTAAAAATAAAAACTTGAGTTTTTAAATTCATTATTAGCATTATTTAACTACAATATTCATATATTTGTTTTAAATGATGAATAAATTTCTTTCAACTCTTTATTTTAAAATATAATACCGTCTGTCTATGTATTGAATGTGGTTTAATAATATAGTAAGGGCTCGTTTAGCTGAGACAAGCACAGTAGTGTAGTTGAAATTGATTGCTAGCTGTCGCAGCACCTAAATTCACGATCTGAGTAGTAATGTAACGGAATCATTTTCATTCTGCTAAGTATTGTTGTCTATAGACAAGACAACTACACGAAATGTAGGTAGCAATCATTTGCAGCTCATTCGCGATGACTGAGCGGGGTTTGGAAACGCACCTTTAAATGAGGAAACGCAAAAGGAGGCTTTACAGTACATTGTTCTTTTGCTAAACTATTCATCAGGGTTTAAAATGAAATGTTGATAAGCAATACGATGTTTAGATTATCTAAAAATTTTATGGCATCTAAATTTAAGTTACTATAAAAAGCACTTGATGACTTCTGATCTATTTGATCGCACAATGCGCAAAATCGCAGGTCAATCAATCACTTGCCCCAAATCTTCAAAAAAAATTTTATGGAAACATAGTGGGATATGATGGATCCCCTAACGGCATGGGACAGTTAACATAGATTTTAATATAATTAGTGATAATAAACAATTGCTGCGAATGTAATATTCTTAAATATTTTTATATCGATTCTAAGATTTGTCTCTCCGAAGCGGTTAAAACTCTGCATATTAAATTAATTTATATATTACCCTACAATTTTTTGTCTAAACTACGAAAATATAATATAAATTGATTTAAACTTAACAAGTTATATATTTACGCCTAAAAGAAACTGAATATACTTACTTTTACCACAACGATGTTATATTTTTTTTTAAAATACATTTTAAGATTATCAAATGCTTCTTGCACATCAGAACCAACTTTTCCAGTTGCCCCAGATCCGTCTCCATCCATATAATAAAGTTTAATATTTCTAATGTCAGTCTGAGGAATATTTAAAGATTTACAATCAATTTTTTAATAAATTCATAAATATTACATGTGTACTAGTAATGTGAAAACTTAGACCTTTTTCTCCATATCTAATTTAAGTCCATTTGTATTATTTAACACTTTTAATATCAGAGGTAAATCCTCTGCGTATCTTGTCATAGGTCCTAGAATGAAAACTTTATTCCAATCCTTGGAATCTGAATTTGGCATATGACCGACAGTAGATACAGAATAGGGCGATGGCTTATGTCCAAATATTCCAGTATAAAAAGCAGGAAGACGCAGCGACCCGGCTATGTCAGATCCGATTCCAATTAAAGAAGCACCAGATGACAACAACGCAGCCTAAATTATATACATATCACAGTTAGTTTTTATAATATATTGGATATATTCTTGAATATACCTCTCCACCCGATGAACCACCGCTAGTTTTTCTGGTATTGTAAGGATTTTTTGTAGTTCCAGTTACATAATTATAGGTATCCCAACACATACAGAGTTCAGGAGTATTACTCACTAGCAACGGAATACCACCAGCTAATCTGACTTGCGATACACATTCAGCGTCGTTTTCTGCCGGTATACGCTTTGATCTAAATCTTCCGGCTTCGTTGCTCATACCTTAAATATATAAAAATGTGTTACAACGTAAAAAAAAATATTAATTTAAATGTGTTATAGTTATTTTTACCAGCAACAGCTATGCTTTCTTTAACGGTTATCGGTATTCCGAGCAGTGGATATAATTGTTCTAATTCTAGTACAGAATGCTTATTTGATGCGATTAATATGTCTAAATTTCTGGCTTCCGCCAAAGCAACTTCATATCTAGGTTCTACGACAGCGTTAATAATAGGATTAACAGTTTTACACCGTTCTACATATGCCTTGATTACATCCTCACATTTGATCTGAAATAAAAGTGGAACGTATAAATAAATTTACATGAATAAAAATATTATATTGATGTAATAATATAACAAACTTCTTTATTTCTAATTTTCTGTGATAACCTTGTGGCACTGATTAATAGTAGTGGATTTGTGATGGGAGGAACGACGTATTTCTTTTTACATACATTCACCAATACTATCACGGGATAGACAATTAAACCAAAGATCCATAGAAAAAATCTTATTATTTTTCTCGAATAAGTATTCATTGTTTGTAACTGCAAGGAAATAATGCATTATATTAAATAACAATACCTCTGTCTTCCGTTACTGATGCTTTGTAAACCAAATTTGAAATAAGCATGAACTTGCACGTGATTTTCTGCAAATATTACATTTCAATGGCTTCCGCATATAAATACATATGAGAAATCTATATTACTTTAAATAAATAGGTTAAGTGATTAGATATACTTTCTTAAAAAATCCAGTATAAAATTATTACAAATATTAAAATAAGATTTAAGCAAATATACTTTTTAAAATGTCATTGTTATTAAGAATATTGTTAAGGTAAAACTTTATACATTACATTACTAAATATATTAAGTAATATATAATTACATACATTGTCGAGAGAGCCACCCTACATATATTTGAGGAACTTTTAATTCTTAATTTACTTTTGAATGATTTTTTAACAAATATGATATATAAATCATTTAAAAATAAAATTTAATGGCTCTTTTCAAGAATATAGAATAAAAAAATTATACACCCAAATTAATGTATTAAAAAATTCGTATCATGAAATCGTACATTTAATTGGGCGCGTCATAAAACACCATAGCAACTTTCTCTCTCACCAATCTGTCACAAATTTATTGTCAAAAATTTTGTTGCACGTACCATTATTTCTTGTTCTATTATTAATTTATACTTCTTCCTCATCTCACTCATTGTTATGTTTAACAATAACAACAATTACAATATAAAAACAAAGACAAAAATCAAAGAATCGTCTCCGACGGTTTGGGAGAGCTTGAGGTATGACGGTCTGTGAGTGACTGAACGCTTTCTCCACAGCGCTACATGTGCTCACTGCATCTTATTTACATAACAAAACATGTATCGCCCATGGGTGAAGATAGTCGGTCAACTAATTGAATACATAGATGATGTCATGACTGACGATGCACTTGACAATGTTAACACGCACATCGACCATCCATTATAGTAAAAATTCGAGTAAGTGATAATATTTTAAGACAATAAATTAAATATGATATACACCTATCTCTCGATTTACACGTTACTCGTTTTACACGTTTTCAATAATTTTTAATTATGTGTTTTATATCTTGAATAATATTTGTAGCCTTATTATGTCGAAAGAAGTAAAGAGAAAAGTTAGTTCTTTAGCATCCAAGTATTTTTTTTTGATCGTTTACAAAAATGAAGAAAGAGTAATAGATGTTGCTTCTGGATTATAAAAGCAAGAATGAAGCTACAATAAGAAGCATTAATGAAAACTCAATTAGAAAGAGTGTGGCAACTGGCACTACGGTGAGCACAACTTCATATATCAGAATATTGCAATGGAAAAGGAGAACATGATTTGGATAGAGGACCAAACACAAAAACGTATGCCAATTGTTACCAACGCTATTACAAATAAATCATTGCGGATATACGAAAAAATTAAAGAGAAGTTACCATCCTCTTCTTTATCTGAAAAGAAGCAGACTTTCACAGCAAGTCATGGTTGGTTCGAAAGATTCAAATCAAGACACTCTCTACATAGTTTAAAATTAAAAGGTGAACTGGCATCTGGCGATGTAGATGCAGCGCAAGAATATCCAACAAAATTTGCTGAAATTGTTGCCATCAATTCATATACTCCTGATCAGGTTTTCAATGCTGATGAGTCAGGGTTATTTTGGAAAAAAATGCCAGAGAGGACCTATGTGTCTAAAGTTCATAAATCAGCTAGCGGTCATAAAGCAGCAAAATATCGCATAACAGTTCTTTTCTGTAGCAACGCTTCAGGGGAATCGATATGAAACAGTTATTAACAAATCATGCCTCGCGCTTTTAAAGGAATAAATATCAACCATCTTCCACACCAACATTGGAGGGTCAATGAAAAGCTCACCACCAGTTTATAAATGAACAGCGAATGTTTTTATCCCAGATGCCAAAAAATATTTAAATGAAAAGGGACTGCCTTTCAAAGTTATTTTATTAATTGACAATGCACCGGGTCATCCACAAGATCTACAGCATGAAAAAATCTTTAAATATTTTACTGTACTTTTCGATTTACACGGTTTTACATGAAAAAATTTACAATTTAGATTACACGGTTTTCTCAGGAACCTATCTACCGTGTAAATCGAGGGATAGGTGTATTATTTGATATTTTTTTGGTGATCAAAATGCATCATTAATTAAACTCCAACACACTCAGAGCTCGAAATAATAAAAATATACATCTATTAAAATAACATTTCTGCAAAACGTACGCATCATCCGTAGATTTCGTAAACCGGTACAGCGTTTCAAGGCGCTTCGGTACAATTCACATTTAAATACGATTTAAATGCATACATAAAACTACTAAATGTACGGGATCGCTTTTTAATTTTCATTAAATTGTTATTTTTTCCTGTTAACGCAATGCCCACGGGACAAATGCGCTGAGACGTGGCCCATTCGCCGAAATTTGGTGAAGCGTAGTTTTTTCAAAAAAATACTTGAACATTTACTTAACAGTTAATGCAAAAAAAATATTTATATACCCAACCCTGTACGTGGGGGTGATAACGAAACATCGCGACTTGTTTTTGATTCTCTTGTGCAGAGAGCCTTACGAAAAGACATCAATACGAATTTATTCATCAAAAATAAAATGAAGTATCCTGCCGATAAGAAAATATTTGCAAAAAACCAAAATGTTATAACAGTGTAATAAATAAATAAATTCTTGAATGGTGTTTATTTTGCAGTAAATATTAAACATCTCGGCGATTTCTAAACACACTCTTTCTTGTAAAAGAGCCATAAATTTCGAATAAATGGATGTATACGCACTTGCCGCATTTGCCCAAAATATCTTAAAGTCTGAATTTTTTGTATTGCTACAACTATCAAGTATCTAACAAAAAAAATATTTGGAAAAATAAGACGTTGTAAAAGTTACAGCCAATCAAACTCCTAGTGTCGGCTTGCGTGTGATATGCGCGCCCCGGACATACACAAAAACACTTTTGACGTGGAATCCACGACCCCCGTAAGCAATGAGTTAATAAATTGTGCACCAGAATTTTAAAACCTAAAAAAAAATAATACTATTTGAAATTATCAAATTAAAGAATTTATTTTTGCTAACAAAATATATTTAATCAACAAATTGGTTTACCTTAGATGCGCACTTATAAGAAGTGTAAATACCAACATTGTGCACGTGTATAACTTCATTATATGACATTGTGCCATTGTTTATAAATGCAAAGAACAAAGATCAAGGGTTATAAAATATTTTTTATATTATAAATTTATAATGATTCTGCATCTGAATGCCATCAAGTTATATAATTGTTTATTTATTTTTATATTTTTATTGGGTCGTGCATGGTCTAGCGAGTATTATCATAAAATACATAACGACACTGATTGATGGATCTGTTGTGAAATTATATTTTATTGTATTTGGGGTTAGTTTTATCGTATAATGATGATATATATCGAAAATTATGATAAAACATAAATATTAATTAATATGATATGATATAAAAAATAACCCGTCATAGCTTGAAGGTAAAGGTGCGTTTCCGAACCCCCGATCTGTCGACACGATGAGCGACGGCATATGATCTCGCTACCATTGCGTGTAACTGCGTGCACTGCCCATTGCGCACTTAAAGGTAAACATCGTCGCCCTGCCTACGACTATGCCCGGAAACGCACCTTAAGAAGTTCGAATTATGATTGTAATTAACCGCTTTTGAGTGCAGTTAATACTCGGATGGATGAACATTCCGAAAAAAATTGAGTGAGGTTGGTCAACAGAGGGGTGAAGTGGAGGCTGAGGATCTTTATTTCACAAAAAAATGAATTGTCAAAATATAAGCTGGAAGCGGGCAGCAGGCCTTTTCAATGTTAACACATTCCGGTCCGCTGGGTTCCGCGCCGAGTTTTGCGATGGGCCGGGCGATTTCACGAAAAAAATAGCAAAAATTAAGTACTTCAGTTAAATCGATGTAACTCTGATGTGTTCAGAAAGGTTATCTCTATGTAAAAAAATAATAGTTAAAAACTTCTCAAAGTGTGGTCTGCGTATCAATGAAATAGGACCGCAATAATGTGATGCAAGGGGCAATGAGAAACCATTACACTATTACTTCCATGAAAACCATGTTCATGATCCTCCATAAGGGGAAACATGCACATGGTCACGTTCCTCAGCCATAAGGAAAAGTAGATTAATAATTTAATCTTTTTACGTTATAATAAAAATAATAACAATGCATTGAACACCACTTTTTAATCATTTGATTACGGGTTTAAACATTTGATTACGCGAAATAAATTTGTAATTATAATATTATTAATTCATATTTAAATATATATCATTTCAATGCCATATTTTATAAATATTGTAATATACTAAGTAAAATAATCTATGGACGTAAATGTCAACAGGTCAAATTCTATAATTGAAACAATAATTACATACTTCGATATAATTTATTATAATATTCTGATTGCGTAGTTATAAACTCAACCCTTTGACTGCTGAGATCTCTCTTACTAGTTTAAAAAACGTTATATTGTTGTTCAGCAGTCAAAGGATTAACAACGGTTGAGTTCACAAGTAAAAACAAATAACTAGGATAAACTATAGCAATTAAACGTTAATTTGCACCAATTATCTGCAGATTAAGTCATTATCTAAAAATTATCGATTAATATGTTTTTTTTTTATAATATCATTGTGTATTTATTTATTGCGTCATGCGAAGAGGCTTTATCTTGGCGTACAGATTGGATCATGCGTTTCATTTTATATTTGCATTGTCTAAATTTCAATGCTTAATGATAATTGAGTTTTGATAGAAATGAGTATATTTATCTAATGTATACAGGTGTATTTGATGATTTAATTAATAAGCAATTTAAAGTAAATTATTTCACTAATTATAACCGTGTACTAAAATTACCAGAGTTTGTATTTACACGTTATTAAAAGTATATTATGTTTTTGTATAAATAAAAATATGTTGATTATCATATAATGGTGAAGAACTTAAGATTTACATGGATGTATTAAAATATTCAAATGAACATATTTTCTTGAATGACTTAATAATTAGCAATAGACTCTGATAAATTTGTGCATTTATGATTATGTATAAAAATATTTACATAAAATGAGATGGTATTATTATAATATGTCATAGGAAAAATATATGTATCTAGTAAAATTACAAGTCATATAAAACGACAATTCATATAAAAAAAATATATTTTTTTATATGCATTTTGAGCACATTGCTTAAAATAATAACAAAATATATATGTTTTACCTACTTGATAAAACATTTTTTTGTATAGTATTTTTTTATTTTGTTTTATTAGTAAACATTTCAAAATTGTATTTTATAATGAAATACGGCGTTAGTTATAATAAATAAATAGATTTAAAAGGAATAAGTATAATATAAGACTCACGTATATTTCATAAATAATTTGTGTAAAAACAAATAATATCTTATCACTGTCTCTGAGTACAACTACTGAAAATGAATTAGATTAAAAAAACCAAATGCGCACCAAATTTCGAACAGTGACGCACGTGCACCCTGAATGTTTGCTTAGCCAGCACTGATGAAGTTGCTTGAAGCACGACAGCCCCCAGATTCTTCAATTATTATTTTTTTAATAAAAAATATCACGTTCTATGCGTGGTTTAACTTGAGAACTTGGCAGTGTGTGAGCGTGCTTCGTATTGCAGAAATAATGCAAAATCAACAGGTTTCCACAATCAAGGCCGACTGCGCGTGTTCGTCTTCACATCCACAACTTCAGCATTCTCGGATGAAATGGAAAATAGTGCAGCGATTAAACTCCCGGAAGTTTTTACACCTCATTTTGGTGGTCCCAAAGGACGTTCGTAATATACGCTGCATTGTTTATTTTTTTTGTCCAATAATATTCCCTATCCGATGGGTAGAAACCGCTTCACTTACATTATAATAAAACCGGTTACGGAAAATAGTGACCTTTCGAAGTATTTATCATAAAACTAATAATATATTATTCTTTTTGAATAATTTACATATATATCCAAATACACTGTTCAATAACAAATTTGCGTATTAGTCTGTTTAATGAAAGCCGTGTATAATTTGACACCGAGGTATTAATTTAAAATAAATCATCTACACCAGTGCTTCCCATTTTATGGGCCGCGGCCCCCTGGGGGACCGCAGGATTTCTTGCGGGGGCCGCGAAAATATTCAGTACAATGTACAGTGTAATTCATTTATGAATATTTTTCCACATGGCATATTTAGGGAATGTATATATTTAAGTCTGTTAAATAATAACACATATGAAAACATATTTATATACACCGAGAAGATGATGTAAGCGCAATGCGCAGGAATATTGCATCATCTTTTTTTTTTTTTTTTTTTTTTTTCGTTTGAAATATTTGGGTCAGTCACCGTTTTGTTGTTACCCTGCGGACGCTGCCTTGGAAACCCTAGGCCTAGTTTTACAGCTAGATTGCAATTCCATAATTCATACTCTGAACTTGTTCACACACCTGAACATTGTAGGTAAGTGCATTTGACCTATACTTTCCCCAACCCCCTGATTGTTCTTAAAATATAATATTCCCCAAAACATGATGGATCCCAGCAATTAATTTTGTCGTTTGTCAAAGAATCCACCTGTCAGCTTTTGTTTTGTTTCAAAAAATTCTTAAATTCCTTGCTCAAATAATACAATCAAAAAAGAATTGAATGCATGGCAGATAGGTATTAAAAGTCAATTAATATTTCGGATTAAACAGAGCAAATTCTTTGCAATACAGCTCGATGAAACTACTGATATTACAAATTGCTCACAGTTAATGGTTTTTGTAAGATATCAATATGACTTAAAACTATTTGATGATTTGCTTTTCTGTCAGGAACTTTCAACAACAACAAAAGGAATAGATATATTTAAGAAAGTAGATGAGTTATTTTCCGAGAATGAACTTGAATGGTCAAAATGTGTTGGAATATGTACTGACGGTGCAGCAGCTATGACTGGAAAAATATCGGGATTTAAAGCTGAAGTAAAAAAAGTATGCCCTGATGCGAAACATATTCACTGCATAATACATAGAGAACATATAGTTTTTCAACATATGTGTAGTTAACTAACTAAAATTTTAAATGAAGTTATGTCAATAGTCAATTTTGTAAAAAGTAATACTTTAAATACAAGATTATTTAGCATTTTGTGCAAAGAGATGGATTCAGTGCAGGGAGTTTTACTGTATCATACTAAAGTACAATGGATATCTCCGGAAAGGTTTTAAAACGAGTTGTAGAACTTGGTGACGAACTTCGCCTCTTTCTTTAGGACAAAAAACCAGATCTCGCTTCTTAATTTTTGATGAGAAGTGGATGTGGAGCGAGAAAGAATATGTATTCTTAGAAAAATTCATTTAAAAAAAATGTCAAGGTATTGTCAAAGAATTTATCAATTCTTGACTTGAAATGTTTGGGGTCTATTTTCAAACAAAATAGACTCCATCGACCAGAGCCGTTGGTTTCGAGCCGCCGCACAGACGCGGGACGGATCATAAATTCAAGTGTCAAAAATCTGAAAGTTCTTTTCCATTTGAGCTAGTCTTATGAAATCTAGAATACATATAGGTGAAGATATATTCTTCTATACCAAATAATAACATTTAAAAATATAATTTTATGTTCTAGTAAGATAAAATATATACATTAATAACGGTAATAAGAAAATCCTGCCACTTTGATGCCCTTTTCGAGTAATTCCATTTTTATCATACTAGAATCTAGTATGATAAAAATGGAATTACTCGAAAAGGGCATCAAAGTGCCAGGATTTTTTTATTACCGTTATTAATGTATATATTTTATCTGAATTGACCCAACTACATTTACCCGGACGAACCGTGCTAATAATTAAAAATTCAGTAAAAGTTATAGTTTTGGTTAATCAAATATATTCGCCAATTTTTAGATATTTTTGAAAAAAGATGATATACGGATTAATATGGTATATATACCATTAATATGTAAATAAAAACTGATTAAATTTGATACTACGATAATATTTCAATTGGACTTTATAATAATAAATTTTAATGTTATATCTATCATTTGTTATTTTTTTCTGAAATCGAATTTTCGTAAAAAGCATTTTTGGCAGAAATTTGGCATTTCAAATATTTTTTGTCCAAAAAATATTTCTCATGTTAGGTATTAGGTTATAAAATTTTTGTTTTTGAAATTACAATTGTATCATTTATTATAACTTTTTCAATGTGTTTGGACAAAAATCCCTATTCAGCCGATTACCTGGTTCACTAAAATGTTAAAACGGGAAAGTTTTCAGACTTGGATTTGATGACGGTCGATAATCATTTGGAAGAAACAAAAAATCAATTTTTGAATTTTTATGCGAATCGTATTTTTCGCCATTATATAAACCTCACAAGTAATTGAGTACTGATGAAAATTTGGTTGTCAAAAATAAGCAAATATACCTAGGCCTCGTATAACACGTCATATAGTTCCACAAAAACGCCATATAATACAAATCCGTGTTATACGAGGTTTGAAGTACCGTAAACCCCCCTACAACATCGGGATAGGTTCCACGTAATATGGGGGGACGTTATAGGGGGTTAAGGTTTTTTAATTTTATTTTTTGATTTAAAGGAAATCAGTAAATCGACACATTCCCACTATTCCGGGAATATGTTTTATTCCAACCACTAAGTATAGAATTAAACATCAAAGAAATCGACGCATATGGAAATAATTATTGTAGAGACCTTATTGTGAAATTAGATCATTTCATTAATAAGATTAAGAGATATGCACGTGTATTACATAATCAAATAGTTAAAAAAAACGTGAGCATCGATTTACTTGATTATAATTCGTTCCATGGATATAAAAGTAGAAAATATTTTCTTACTGTATGTGTGAATATCCCTGGAATGCTCTGATAGCCTCGTGCCGATAGCCCGTTCCGATTAATCACCAAATATTTTGTTTAGTTTCGCCGATGCGTGTCGATGTCAAGCGATCCGGAGCTACATTATGTCATTGCGCGAACATTTTAGGGGGGTTCGTCGTTATAAGAAAAAACCGCCGCAAACGTTATAGGGGGGAACGTTATATGAGAGGACGTTATAGGGGGGTTTACTGTACATACAAAATTAGGGTTTGCGTTCCAAAAAAATATCAAAGTTAGGTAATATTATTTATTTTTTAAATAAATAATCGAAACAATATACATTTACGTATTTATTGAAAAAAAAACGTTAACAACATAATTTATCATTATGATAAATCACTCATTCATCATCGCTATCACTTACAATTCCATATGTTCGACTCTTTTTCGAAATCGGTTGTGATTTTTCATCATCGGAGGACTCTGGATTATTTTTGGATTTAACCTTTAAAAATTCTGTAATAAGCGATTGTCTGCTTTTAGCGTATAAATCTTACGTATATCGTTATAAGGGGCCAAGATCTGTTGTAATTCCCTTTTGAACATCAAACTTCTATCCATTATAGAATCATTTTCTATAAAAAATGTGCTCATTTTTCAGCCAATCCCAAGCCGACATTTATTGTTTTTAATGTGAAACACCTAGCTACTTCGCTGTAGCTGCTTTCCGAGTCATTAATCATCGTAAGTTCACCTAACATTTCGACCAATTCTTCTTCATTCAACGTGCGAACCTCCAATATTTCTTCGATATCTTGAATATCCATATCATCAAATCCTTCTCCACCAACACCACGACAAATGTTAATTGTCTTTTGGTATTCAATTCTATAGGTGGTACAACATTTTCTGCAGGCACCACATCTGGCCTCATCTTTTTCTAGCAAGAATTTAAAGTCGATTGATTTATTTCTTTAACAGCTGTAGAAACAATATTGTCACTTTTTCGAATAGAAAATTTTTTCCAAACTTGTATGACTGTTGAATATTTTTTTGAATGTTCGACGGATATAATACGCTTTACATGTTGAAATTATCCCTTGGTCCAAAGGCTGGACTATAGACGTAGTGTTTGATGGTAAAAATAATATGTCAACATTAGGATGTTTTAAATCGAATGTCCCGGTGCATTTTCCAGTATCAATATTATTTTAAAATCAATTTTCTTTTTCCTCATATAAGCTTCTGTATCAGGTATAAAACATTTGGAAAACCAATCCTTAAAAATAATATTTGTGGTCCAAGCCTTTTTATTGGCTCTCCAATAAACAGGTAAATTCATTTTGTCACAACCTTTCAGTGCTCGGGGCTTAAAGATCGATTAATAAACAATGGCTTCATTATGAATTCTTCAGAAGAATTAGAACATTAGAGTAATGATATTCTTTCTTTCGCCATCTTAAATCCCTTCACACGTTTTTCGCTTTTTGATATGTAGGTTCGATGAGGCATCCTTTTCAGTACAATCCCGTTTCGTCCGCATTAAATATCTGGTCTGGTGTGTAGCCTTTATTTTTTTTATAATTTCGGCGAAACCTAGAATAAATTTTTTGGCAGATTCTATGTCAGCTGACGCAATTTATCCTCGAGTTTTTGTATTATGTAGTGAGAATCGTTTCTTAATATGTTCAAACAATTTTCTGCTAGCAGAAAATTCAACTGATAAAAGTAACGAAACAAACAAAATTGACAAGTCTCGATATGTTTAGTATGATTTGTCATGGTGCGATCCATGGCATTGCAAATCAAGCATGTTAATTAATTTTTAATTACGGTTTTTTTTCTGAAACCGTATTATATAAAGCGTGTTATACAAAAATATTTCTCAACTTATCATACCGTGTTATACGAGGCTTGTGTGTATTGATGAATGTAGCTCGTATCCAGTAAGCATCATAATTCATACATGTATTCGGGATGGTGTGTGGTTTCGTAAAACAATATTGATTATTTATTTGTGACATTTAAACCTTTTTGTATTTATTTTAATTCTTGAATGTATATTGGTTTATATAACAAAACGGTCTCATTTTTCTTAATTATAAAAAAGAAGTAAATATAAACTACTTTATTCTTTGTGCTCTGTTCTATGAAGGGACTATTTTTTAACTTAAAGTAAGAATGTAAAGTAAACATGAATGTGACATACCTACATGTATTTTGTTTTTATATTGATATGTGCATACAATAATATAAAATAAATTGAAATAACGTTTTATTTAAAAAATATTGTACATAAAAATCTTTTACCAAAAACTATAAAATAATTATTCATATAAAATATTAAGTTTAGGTACAAAAATGTAATTTCACCTATTGTAAAGCAATAAATTATATAATAATAATAAAAAATGGAAAAAATGGAATGTTGTTTTCATTTTATTCGTCCTTATTTATCTTCCCATCCAATATCAGGTAATTAATTTATATTTAATGGATTTAAATTATATTTAACTCCCTTTGAACACAGATGGTGGAATCCACCCACCAAATGCTAGTTCCAGTTCTTTCGCTACTATCATTCCCAAATGGTCACATCCTGGTGCTGCGATTATCTGAATACCGACCGGCATTCCATTCTTTGTCAAACCGATTGGACAATTCGTCGATGGCATACCGAGAACGTTAAACATTGATAAATATGAATAGCTGAGGAAATGTCTTAAATAATCGTAATGATAGGTGGCAGTCTTGACGAACGTTGGAAAGAAACAGACTGCATTATCTTGCAGAAGGTCCTAAAAAATATTGAAATTATTTTTATTATTAAAATGGCCTCCAAACCCGAAGCGGGTTATTACCACCTGGAAAACACTACGCGATCTCCGCCAGTCCCGGGCTTCTTCTATCCACCTCCCAAGCACTAGCAGAGACACGTCCGTCTCAACCCTGTATTCAGGACTGCGACGGTTGTCCTCCAGGTTAACTAGGTTCTTTGAATATGGGCCAGGTCGCCAATCATGAGTCCGAGAGCTGAGCTGTCAACGCGCGAATTGTAACAATAATAATCGGACGTAGCTAGGGCCGCACCCAATCGGCACGGATAGCAGCCTGGGCTCCCCATAGTTCCGTAGAATCTACGGAATAATGATTGTGCCCAATCGCGATTGCGACAACGTCAAATACCGACACGCGACAACACTCAACTCAACACTCACAACTGATAAACATATTTCTGCCAATTAATAATTAACTTACTACAAGTTCAGCTTTGAATTTTGCATTCATATTTGTAGCATCATCAAAATGTTTTGTATTCATTTTATCCAACAACAATCTCGATAATCCATAGGTTATACACAACACGTTGGATTTTGAACAGCCAAATATTTTTTTAAAAAATTCTTTAAATACGGCACCCCATTTAATAGGGTATGGAAAGATCGATGTTACATTTGGCCTTAGGGCCGTTAGCATACAAGGTTCTACTAATTCATCCAAGTAACGAAAACAAATCTGAAAATAATTGAAGTACAAATTAGTAATAATGATAATAGTAGTTATTTGTTGCTATATATATATATATGTATATCTAACCTTATTAACACCTTTATTGTATTTATTTTCAAAATAGTCTGATATTTTCATGAAACATTTTTTTACATCGGGACTTAATGTTTTTAATACTCCAGAACCATCATCATCGACGTAATATAATTTAATATCTTTTACATCGACCTTCAATATAATATTTTGCTATTATTAAAAATAATATATTTTAATTTCGGTTTATTTAGCTAAACTTGCCTCCTTTTGTGGCTGAATCTGACATTTTTGATTTTGATTCAGTATCTTCATCATCAACGGTAAATCTTGAGCATATCTGACCATCGGTCCGACATTGACCATATCATGCCAAAGTGACGATGTAGATGAAGGAACAGTACCATCAATAGAGACTGCGTAAGGACTAGATTTATGACAAAATATGCCATTGTACATTGATGGTAATCTCAATGAACCGGCCGCATCGGTTCCTAATCCAATGACGGATGCGCCACTACCGATTAATGCTCCCTTAAAAATATGTAATATATATATTCAAATACAAGATGTTATAATAAAAAAATATATTAACACAAACACATACTTCACCACCCGAAGAGCCACCAGCCGTTCTTCTGGAATCATAAGGATTTCTCGTCATTCCAGTTACAGAATTATATGTTTCCCATCCAAAACATAGTTCAGGAGTGTTGCTGACTAGAAATGGAATTGCTCCAGCAGATCTCATCAATGCAACACTGCCTGCATCTTTTTCAGCTGGAATTCTATTACCATTGACGTACCTACCTGCTTCATGACTCATGCCTGAAAACAATTATACAAGTTTGAAAAAATACTCTGTATTTTTTTCATCTATTAATATATCATATTAAATTTGTCCCTTTTAGAATAATCCCCATTAGATAACATACACCATACACATACGTATGTGTTTTATCCAATCTTCCAAGCACTTTTGGAACACAATTTTCAACATAATATTGTATCGTTGTTTTTGGTAAAAAATCTGACCACATATTACGTTTTTTCCACAATTAAAAAATCACCAAACTGACAACAACGAACCGACAGACAACAATAAATTAAGCAATCAATGTGGCCACTGAAGTCAAGATGAAGACAAGTATACCAAGATAAAAGTTATCATGTGACTACTTATTCAGTCTTATATTAATTATTCATTAAATTATTTCAGATTAAGCATACCTTCGACAGCTAATGATTCTTTGACACTTAAAGGTACCCCCAGTAAGGGATATTTATTTTCCAATATGTCCATGGAATATGTGTCAGCAGCAATAATTTTATCCGCTTCTTTGGCTTCTACCAATGCCTTATCATATCGCCTTTGTACTATGGCATTTATTAATGGATTCACTTCTTCGCACCTTGTAATATATGCATTAAGTACATCTTCAGATCTAAGCTAGAATACAAAATTAATTTTATTTTAAGAATTGGTAAATCAAACAATAATTATGAAGTACAATATTTTCATTTACCTGTTTGTGTCGTATTTTATATGCTAATTGAGTAGCACTCATTAAGAGTATAGGATTCTTTATAGGAGAAACTACTTTTCTACGACCTAAATTAATTAAATATACTATAGGGTATGTCACTAACCCTAACAGCCAGAATAGAAACATTAAAATCTTTGCAAATTTGAACATTGTCACCTGAAAATATATATTGCATATAATATAATATTTTAATGTTTTTATATATATTTTTTCTCAATTCGACCTTCTATTTTTTGTGGCAATATATTAAAAACAAATTTGGCTATTCGTCTCGTATTTTTACATAATTACATGTCCAAAGATTATTTTGAAATAATATGTGAATACGGTATATGTTGTCGATATATTCAATATTTATATAATAAATAGGCTGATCGGAAAGAAATCAATTATTTTTCATTTTAGCAACATTCAAATAAATTATACATAAATATTAAACCAAAATATGATTACCCTCATTGTTTATAACTAATTCCCACCTCTAATTTATCAGTTTCCTTGTTGAAAAACTAGGTAGCGTAGGTTCAAAATAAGTTTCACGACGATATTTTATATCGTCTATTTTTTCTCTCTTAATGAATGCTCTAAGGACCTAAATTAAAATAATTTAAAATGCTAAGTTTGGTGAATATGGCAGATGAGGTAACACTTCCCAGTTTAATTAATTTATTTTTCCATCTATTAGTTTCGATTTGTGAACACGTGCCTTGTCATGTTAATGAATAATTCATTTTCTATCGAATAAATTTGAACGTTTGGCTTTTAGAAGTAGATTTGATTATTCTAGTTGTTGATAATGTGCTGTAATTATTTCTCCTGGTTTTAAAATTTCATAATGGATGGTGCCGCAAATAACCTACCTACCAAGAGCACATATGAACTTTACGAAGACAATTTGTTT
>JAGXCT010033849.1:0-38216 GCA_022495035.1 Philopotamus ludificatus | reverse complement strand
TATTTAAACAAATAAATCATTTGTAATATTTTTGTAAATATTTTTTTCTTTGTACTAAAAAAAGGTCATTTATTTTCGCTAGCCCTAATATAATATGTGATATATGTTCGGCACACAAAGTACTTATTTGTACAAAAAACATCAAAGATCCAATGTTTCTTAGACAGTTAAATAGTAAGTGAGTTAGTTGAGAGACAAAAGATCGACCACCCGGATTACGACAATCAATATTTGTGGAATAGAGTTCTATAATAATTAGAGAATACCATATTTTGGGTCACTTTGCCCAGATTGCAGTAGAATTCGGGACCCTCGTCGCCGCAGGTAGCCGTTGCCGTGATCTCTTTGCCATGGGCAATGTTGTAGTAGTAAGGCATTTTCACCACGGCCAGACTGAGCTGCAGCAGCAAGGGGAGCCCCCACAAGATCACCAGCAACCACCAATACAGGACCCCCGGCGCAGACATGGTTCGGCCGACGCCACCCGCTTCTGACTGAATATTATAACTGTCTCGGTATTCGTTTCCTTTTCTATAGGCAATATCTACTTATAACGAGTCACAATTGATTATTAATTAATATATATTAATCCTTGTCGCAGCATTCCTTTCATCACAAGAAAGACCTCGGCAAAAAGGGGGTTCCCTAGAAAGAAGGAAGAGGAGCAGAAGTATCAAGACTAGACCTACACATAATGTAATAACAATGTGATTCTCAAAATTATCCACGACACTTTAAACACCGGGGTCAATATTGATAAACTCGGGTTGATATATAGAGATGATGCTATTCGCTGCCAAGGTTCATTTTATTAATCACTTCATACGCGAATTATTTTTGCTAAAACGTTCCAAACAAAATGTATTTTTTTTTTTGCTTTTAATTTGAAGCATATAATTATAATAAAAACATAAAAATGTTTTTATATTTTTTTCAACCCTTTTCGGTGCAAGTAAGAATGCAATGGAAATAAAGTAAACTAGATAGTGATCCTTTCATAAATGACGAGAAGATGCAATAATAAAACTGTGATTTATTTAAGCGCGCATCTGGCTTCACGCGAATACGCGTGAGTGCAGAAATTGGAACGCTTCTGTTTGTCGTGTTCCGCGCCGAGTTTTGCGTTGAGCCGGGCGATTTGGCGAAAAAAATAGAAAAAGTTAAATCGATGTAACTCTGATACCATTTAAGTTACGTCAATATTTTTTTGTTGTGTTCAGAAAGGTTATCTCTATGTAAAAAAAATAATAGTTCAAAACTTCTCAAAGTGTAGTCTGCGTATCAATGAAATATAAATGATTTTTGGTTTAACACATTCGCGTCGGGTCGTTTTTTTGTCAATTCACTTATCAATTCACGAAATGATGCAAAAAAAATATTTACATATAATTTATAATTTTAATAATCTATTAAATGTTTGCAGTGACATCTGCTAGATGAAATTTACATATTTATCGAGGTAGACCGATTTTTTTTAGGGCCGTTTTAGTGAGTAACCCGCGACCACGTATGGGGACTGTAAAGACTCACCCATGCGTAACCAGACGCGAATGATAACTCATCAGCGCCAACGAGGACTCGAAAACGCGTCCACCGTACTTCTACGTTGGCCCGCAAAGACGCGTTTTCGAGTCCCCCGGACCGCAATCAACATTCGCTATCTATACAATATAAATAGATATCGCTTTATTATTTTCATTGCAATAATTATTCTGCAATATGACAAAAATTAAACAACCTAATTGGGAAGCAATTTTTCATCCCTTGCATTCGACAGACATAGGACCCTCAAAATATTACCTATTGGGATCCTTAGAACGTTAAAAATAATTCAAAGATATCGAATTTAGCCAACTATTATGGTTGGTATTTAGAATGTGATAGCGCTGATATTCATTTGTGATATATACTTAGTATTAATAAACCTGCATAGAGTTGACTAGGGGCCCAATAGAACTATAATAAATACCCAAAAAATCAGTGCAAAAATATGTACATGTTGGTGTACACATATCCTTGTGTGCATAAATAAATAAATCTGGTCTCAAACGGATTTCTCCCCACAGAGCCACTATACCCTGGGAAGGAAAACCATAATCTGTTGACCAATAATTGGTCTAGTCTCGATACTTTCGCTCCTCTTCCTTCTTTCTAGGGCGTCTTTCCCATGATGAAAGGATTGCTATTGCGCGACAGAGCTTTAATAAATCACCGCATCGGGCTACTTGAGACTCAGTTCTTAGCAGACGGCATATGTATGCCCGTGTATATCTATATAGGTGTGGTCGCTCGCTACTTCATCGACCGCCAAAAGCAGATAACGCCTTTAGAGAAGAGAAATCAAACGAATACCGAGACAAACCTCCCACTTTGCCTGACACAGTCGTAGAGGGTAAACTGATACCAACATGGTAGAAGATGTAATTCAATGCCAAAGGCGGCCAAGAGAGTAAAACCTTTACAAAAAAACTGCATACCAAGACGGCTCGGGTCTCCGTGGTATGAACACGAAAGGGGAGCCCTCACGTCACGTGCGAGACGGTTCCTTTGGCCTCAACTACCATGCGAGAGTTTGGTAAGGCCCATGCCCTCAGCGAGTGAGAGCCTTGTGGCTGGCAAATGATGATGATGAATGTAATCAGTATGAGTTTCGGAACATAGAATACTGACCGAAAATAATGCGTAAGTGAACCAGAACTTTGTACCACATTTAACACGTTCCG
Source organism: Philopotamus ludificatus (assembly GCA_022495035.1). Lineage (NCBI taxonomy): Eukaryota > Metazoa > Arthropoda > Insecta > Trichoptera > Philopotamidae > Philopotamus > Philopotamus ludificatus. Next base: position 35,493 of record JAGXCT010033849.1, on the reverse strand, counting down.
TGCCGCAGTACATTTTGAAAAAATGAGTAACTGCGCCACTAAACAAATTGTAGTTTTTATTATGTATACATATATAGGCTTCATAAATTTTCAAACAAAATTTTGGAAGTTTTTATGTGCTTATATTCAGGGGCGCCGTAATATCACATTCAATGTTAAAATTCGTAGTAAATGTGACCGCTGGAGCACTGGGACTGTTTATAAAAAACACGTAGGTCACCGGTGACCTACGTGGCGCCCTGGTCAAAAACATGGTAGGTCACCGGTGACCTACGCGGCACGGACCGTGTTAATGAGATATCATATATTAATATATTTGTTTTAGTAAACTGCCATCCATCTATGGTGTATAATATTTTCAGATATACTCAGTTTTATAGGATTTTTTCATGAAACACGGCGATCAATTGTGAATTCATTCAATGTAATATTTAGTGATAGAAAAAATAAAATTAGCAGGGTCCTGTGAAAATGTTTAATTCCTAAAATCTCAATGTTAAAAAACATACAGAATTATGTACATTGCTGCAAATATAAAATTATTGTATCGATATAAATACAATACACATATTTAAACAATAGCTTTTAATAAAAAATATTTAAGAATTATCGAAGATAAACATATAGATATTGGACATAACTATACACGGTAACCATGAGGATGCACTTTAATTTTTCTATGACGTTTTGTGAAAATATTAATATGTTGTACATGCTCGAAACAGTTAAAATAAGTCAAACTAATTTTAATACAAATCAGTATCTTATTACGATGAGAATGTAATGAATTAAATTTTTAAATATTATATTACAGTAAAACAAACCAAAAAGAATTTCTAGTAAATATGTGTTTGTTGCCAGTACTGAATTTTTCTAGCGAAGTCTCAGAATATCTGGTATAAACGTTGACATAATTGTGCTACGAGTGACTTCGAATAAATTAAACCTCGTGTTACATTTAAAAAAGTATGTAGATACCAAAACAAAAGCTACCACTTTAATTGGAAGAACAAATAATTTCCGCGTGGCATGTGTAAGAAATGAAATAGTATAAAAAAATGTTTACTTGTTTATATCTATGTAATACAATGACATAATATTAAAAATAAAAATGAATAAACTACAATAATCATTAAATCGAGACGTCCTGACTAATATACGTATACTGAAATCCATCTTAACTGAAACCTCAATGCAATAAGTAGTCCACAATTAATATTAAACAACCCGGCTTAATTAATATTGCCAGATTACATAAAAACCTTAAGCATTCATTGTATCGATGAATATTAAAAACACGACCGCATTGGTTTTCAATCCGCGACTTATCAACAAAAACATGATAACGCCGTTTCTTTACGTTTTATTATTTTTTAATTAAAAAAATGAAATTATAATTAAATATAACACTAGAAACATATTAATCTGTAGGACAGGATCCGATATGAACGTCTTTTTGTGCACTAGTAATCGGTATATCCAACAGTTTATCCTTCATCTTCAAATTTCTGATACAGCCAAAGAATCCTTGCTTTACTTTGGCGCCTTTGATACCCTTAAAGATGCTGGGATGACCACCGATGAATAAGGCGGATTTTGTGTTGGTCGATGGTGATTCCCCGCCTATTCCTGCTTGGCTGAAATGTCCGTCGACGCCGACAGATACAATGTTACGAGACTTCAAAGCTGAAACAGTAACAATATTATCAATATATGATACCAATTTAATAAATTCTAAATAACTACACTTAGATTTATGTTACTCTATCGATTATTAATTAAAAACATATTTAAGATTTGATTAAATAATATGCAGAATTTTTGAATTTCAGGGGCTGAATCGTCTCTATTTTTTCTTGTTATGTGGCTGTTAAAAAGGTCACTCAATATTGGATTGTTTAACGATGATTATTTATTTAAGAGAGTATGAAATGTTCATCTGCACTTATCAAGTCAGTGTGTACTTATTTAAATAATTATGAGGGTATTATGAGTTGCATAGAGGAAGCAGTTTGACAACATCTTGAATTTAATGTCGATAAACTATTAAACAAATGTTTAATAAAGCGTTTTAATTAAATAATCTACCTTGGATTGAGTGCCAGTTTCCGTCGCACAATAAATATTTGCTAGCCAATTTGTAGAAAGCTTCGAAAGGTCCTTTTCCATTGTCGACTCGCAATACCACAGTGTTGTCGACAATTTCCAATATGAGGTAGTCTTTTTTGCCATGAACGCTCACCAATAGACCGGATGAATTACGTGGTCTAATATCCATTGATATGCTGAATTCCAATCCAACTTTGAACTTTTCAATCAGCTGATGAACACAGAAATAAATAGTTAATAACATCAATTGCATAGAAATAATATTGAATTATTATTTAATACAAACCCTGACAAAGCCCCCTGATTCCCCAAAGTAAACACCGTCTTCGACAAATTTAGAGCACGGTATGATGTGGCTTCTCAATTTTATGTCCACCACCGGTAAATTGTTCATCAAAAAGTTTTTCATACAACCGTTGAACGGAGAATAATTATCCTGAGTACAAATTAACAATATTTAATATCAAATATAATTTAATTAAAGTATGTTATTTAATGATATTCTCACATTCAAGTTGGCTTTAATTTCAGCTGTTATATTTTGAACACCTCCGTAATAGAAGGGACTAGACATAAGCATAGGTTTCGATTTTTGTGATTCATAATCGGCCACTAGCATATTGTCCATATACAATTTACCATATTGTTCGTTTCTCACAAAGGATACGGTATGCCATTGATTATCGTTGTATTTTTGGGGTGAAACTAAATAGACAGGTCCAGTCCCACAATTGTAATTATAATTAATCTGAAATTAAACACTTATAGTAACTGAAGTATATTCAATATCTAATGTAATATAAATATATTATTTTACCTGTCCGCCTCTCATGAAAACGGCAATGTAAACCTTGTGAGATGGATCAGATGCATAGAACATTAGCCCGCCATCGCTGTGTGATGTATTGAAGGTGATATCGAAATTATAATTTTGTTTATATTTATCGGGTAGCCTTCCAATCTCAATTCTGCTATCGTTTCTTGTGCCTGTGGTACAAAATAATTATTTTTATTTGTCATTTATTTGTTTATGTCATCATCATCATCATTTGCCAGCCACAAGGCTCTCACACGCTGAGGGCATGGGCCTTACCAAACTCTCGCATGGTTATAGTTATGACTCGTCATGAACCCTAAAGGAGAGGAAAGCGAATACAGAGACAAACCCCCTGCCACATTACTGGACACAGTAAGTAGGGTAAAATCCGATACCAGCAATGGTGGAGGATACAAGTCCAATGCCAGCAATGGCCTAGAGATGGAAACCGCATAGCAGGACGGGTTGGACCACTGCAGTATGGACAAGAGGAGCCCTCACGCCTTTGTAAGACGCCGACTTCTATGGCCTCGACAACCATTTAAAAGTATTGCAAGGCCTAAACGCTCAACGAGTGAGTGTTTCATGGCTGGCAAATGACGATGATGATATTTATAAATATAATTTACCGAATCTATATCCATCTTTCTCATTGCTGAACTTTGTGGGATCATATCCTAAGACGCATCCTTCTTTTGGTGATTTCGGGGTCGGTCTTACAAATTGTGGCCACGAAGTTGTTGGCTCGGTTGGTTTTTTCGTTGTTTCGGGTATACGGGGGGCAATGGCTAAAAAATTTAAAATAATAATTATTATTGTGGTCGATATTAATATTTGCTTAGCGATAAATTATTCATACTCGTCATAGGCGGCGGCGGTACATTAAATCTTAAATCGAAATCATGTTTCGGCGAAATGACGTTTTCATCAAAATCGATTTCTTGTTGTACTTCAGGAGCTGATTGAGAATAAATTCATAAGCAAAATAAATAATGAATAAATCAATATAAATATATATGTATTTACCGCTGGGCCGTTCACTTTCAATTAGTGGATAGTCCGATTTTGGATGTTTAGAGCAATCCGTCAACGGTTGACCCTTTGAATTTGTTGCATTCACGAATTTAATTATACCACCGTATATAATTGCATCTCCTACGCATCCTGTAAACGTTTTTCTCGTGGCGACGGCTCCTTGAATTGGTGTATAATTAAGAGGAAGACCTCCGACATATAATACACCGTACAAGAAATAGAGTTTCGGAGGCCGAGAATCGGAACTGAACTGATCGTAGTCATCGACGATTATTTTGAATCCTGAATTATCGTATGTGGTGGTAACCACGTGCCATTGATTGTCGTTGTAAGTGTTCAAACCAGTAGTCAGCTGCTCGGAAGGAATCTTGGCTACGAGAACTCCGTCAATCATTGATAAGGATATGCCCGCCGATTGATCTTGGCTGGTAGCATAGAATATCAATCCATCTTTTGCGGACGTTTTAAATCTAATTATCAATTCAAAGTCATTAGAGACGGACAAATTGGATTGTTTAACATAGCCGCCCTCGTTTTGATTCATATTCACCAGCGTACGGAACTACAAATCGATTAAAATTGAATTAAAAATTGAATTGTTTTCATATAAATCAAAGAATAGAATCTATACCTCTGACGGACATCCATGTTTCACTCCGAACGACTGAATGTTTTTGTTCAAATCAATATTTTTTCCGGATAACGAAAACACATTCATGCATCCATCGAAACCGACATTTGTGACTTCGTTAATATCATGGTTCATGGGATAACCACCGAAATAGATGTCATCTGATGTTTGAAGTAATGTTTGATCTCCATCTGCATCATTGGTACTCGTCAAGTTGCCATCGACCGTTAAGCTTCCAGTTTTTTGGTATCTTTGAGCTTTGACGTTATGCCATTGTCCGTCATTGTACGTTTTGACTGTGCCTATTGTAAGGACACCACCGCCTAGACAGAACTGGAATACAAATGAATTTATTTATTTTTTGTATGATTACAGAGAATATAATTAATATAAAAATAGTATAAATTTTGATAGTAACAGCAACAACACTAATAATAGTAATAATGATAATAAAAAATTAGCATGTCCCGCATATGACCATTCAGCTGAGTGTCGAGCTGAATGGTCAAATGCGGGATGCCTATAGCGGTCAGTCATTGTAGAGCATTTGGACTGAGGGTATTCATCGCCACTAGGCCACCGGGAAAAGAATATAATTGGCTCTGAATCTCTCCGCACTCACATGCGGGACTTTCTGCGTAGCCCCATTTGTGGGGTTACAAGGCAACTCCAAACCGTGGCCTGTGCGGGCACGGTTTAAAGCTACCCAATTTTTTTGCGGTAGATTGATATCGCCCAGCTCCGTAGTGGGATCGGGTAATAATTTATTTTAACTCTATCCATCGGGATTTCAGGATTGAATCCTTTTCCCCGCCCTCTGCCCGCTGCAGGTTTCTCGATTTTAGCTGTACTAATGGAAGATTTCTGAGGTCTTCATGGATGTGGGAAGTATGCATTTGCGGCCTGTTATCTTGCGCATGATATTGTTTAGCTCCCTTTTCGGTGTATACTCTGTCGCCATACCAGAGCGCAGTACCGCAACGCTGTAAGCCAGAGAGAGAGAGCGGATATGCATAGGACCTCGACGTTGAAACCCCACAATTCCCTGGTGAGTTTTCTGGCAATGTTCCCTCGGATCATGAGTTTGGCCCTTACTGTCTGCAGGTGTTGACGAAATGACAAAGCTCTATCTAGTTACACCCCTGGATTTGTTGGGGCTTTGGCGGTTGGGATGTCTTTACCACATATAGTAAGATTCAGTGTAGTTTTGGCCGATGCGTTTGCGAAGAGGAAGAGTGTGGAGACTGTTTTGTCCAGTTTGGTTGAAGTATTTTACCATTTTATTCTTTATTGAGATGTGACTCAATAAAGAATATAATGTGATTTAATTTTAATTTTACATGCACAAAACACCCCCCCACATATTATTGATATATGTATTACAGATTCAGTAAAATTATTTTTAAATCTTAATATTTACCTGCGTGATTATTAAACCGTCCCTAATTTCAACCGACAAAAATTGGTTTTCCTTTCCGACCAAGAACAATAAGCCGTCTTTTGCGAAAGTCTTAAACGCCAATTCAATCGATGACGATTCTCTAAGATCATACTTTCCTCCATCCATTTTTACATAGCTGTTGCCTTGGAATCTGAATATACTCTGATCGCTTTGAGAATCTTGCAATGTGCTCCTGAAAAATAAAAATATAAATCAAGTACATTTATATATTAATAAATCTAACGATAATGAATGTAATTAGATGTATCGAACCTTTCCTTCGCTCCTGCTTTGTTTTTATTGCCATCTATAAAGTTCCATAATCCCACAGGAGTATCTCCAATAACGAGATTTTCGATCTTTCCTTCAAACGAATTGAATTTCAAATCTTCCTGTATTTTGGTCGAAGTAGGATATCCTCCGACGTATAATTTAGATTCGTCTTTGTTCAAGTTTAATATTGTGTTAGGACCCTTTAATTTCATTTCGGATACATATGGTACCACAGTCTTATTCGCCAATTCTTCACGTACGGTTAGTTTAACATCTTTTCCAACCCTGAATTTAATTAACATATTAATAAAAATACAATGCTACGAACGAAATTATAAATTTTCAATTAACCTATCGACGATCACTTGATGCCACTCATCGTTAGCCACTTGTTTGTCGGTCTCTAACGTCTCGGGACCGTTTCCGATATCCATTCTGAGTATTAGACGTCCGTCAAGAATTTCTAGTGCCATATAATCGTCCTAAGATATTAAAATGCATTTAATGGAATGTTCACACGTTGGATAATTTCACATAATTCATGACTTACGACACGAGTTCGTCTCAGTTTCGTGCCCTCCAAATTTCCCAAATACATTAGAAAACCGTTGGGCTGATGAGTGCGGAAGTAAGCCGATACATGGGTGTTGGTCAGCATTTCGTCGACGTTTTCAGGCAGGGGTAGTTGGAGTGTCGTGGTATCTGTGAAATCAACGCCGACATCGATCGAATTCGCCAGGTCTTTTGCAGATGCGATGGCTTTCTCCAACTCGTCGACGTGGTTTTGCATGTCGGTCATTTTGGAATTTATTTTTTTTTGTTTGCCCTCTATGCTTTCCACGAGTGAACTTATATTGGGTGACAATTTATCGACAGATACCACTGAAAAAATAATATATGTAAATATACATTAACAAGTTAACGATCGGTTACTCATATATGAGTCGGTAGGACTAGCTACCCAAAATTTAGATCCTTGGCGACAGGGAAAGCTACAACCCATAGAACATTGAAACACAATAGTTTATTATTTAATCGTCAACACTAAAGAGTCAGCCCTCCTATAACGAAGAAATCGGGAACACGTTATAGAAAACCCGCGTTGTAGAAACCAAAAGCAAAATATGGGAAGACGACTTTTTAATTTAATTTTGTAAATCGAACAAAATCAATGATTTTGTTCATTGTCCCTTTTTTTAAATATGATCTTCAGCTTGATTTATTTAAAAAAATACTTACGCGGATTTTGGATTTGTTCCTTATTTTTAATAGTGTCGTCATGCTCTTTAGCTATCTTTTGTGACGTGTTCAACATTTTTTCCGTGTCTTTATATCTATCAGCCATTTCGGTGATTCTTTTAGATGTGTCATTTGCAAAATTGATATCGTCATCGATCTTTTTTAATTTTTCATCCACGTCCACATCTCTCTTGTTTAAATCGCTAGAAATTATATTAATAATTTTTATATTCCATTAATTACATATATTTATATTTACAAATAACTCACTTTATAGCCTGTGTCTTTTTTTTATTAGACGTGTTTATATCATTTTCTAGGTCCTTGGTAGTGGCATTCAGCGATTGAATCGTGTTCATCAAAGTGTCATTGTCTTGAGTTTGTTCTAGTAAGCTTTTGGCTGTCGCCATCAAGGCCGAACTATTCTTGTAATAAGAATCTGATCGGTTTTCCAATCCTTGCCACTGGAATTCAAATGATAATTATATTTATCCATTTATGGATTGACCATTAATATATTTTAAAAAAATACCTTTTCCATTCCATTATCAATAGCATCATTTGCTTCGACGGCAGCTTGATATGCATCATTTATTTCTTTCACGATATCGGAATAGGCCGTAGCTGCTTTTACAGCACTATCGGTGTGATTGTTACCTTTACTTTGTTCCAAAATATTTTCAAGTTGTTCTTTCTAAAATAAAAAAATATAACGGATTATGACACAGGTGATGATAATTATCACCAATTTTTTTCGTTACAAAATTATTAGATAGAAAAAAATAGTTGAAAAATGCGTCGGAAACATTATTGGCATCGAAATCGGAATGTTTTTATTCCGATGGGATAAAAAAGTTATTGGCAAAATGGTAACAGTTATTAATAATAATGAAAATAATAAAATATAATCGTATAATAAAGGTTCTATAAGAAAATTATTTGCAGTTTTCCATGACTTATATAATGTCGATATATTATTAATGCTTATTTACCTTATTTAATAAATCCTCATAATGTTCTAAGACTTTGCTTTGTAAATTATCGTCGATATTAAGTTTTTCCACTTCATTTTTTACGTTTTCGTTTAATGTGAGCCTATCATTTAAATCAGTCTCAACTTGATTCATGTCCATTTTCAACTTGTCCAAAATTTGGGATGCATTTTTTAGATATTGCATTGCAGATTTGAAATCTGCTGCGCTTATATTATTTTCATCGGCCACGTTTTTCAATTTGGATTCCAAGTTGTCGACACTGAAAAAATAAACGAATAAATTAATTAAACAGCGCTAAATATATATTAAATAAACACACATATATGCATAGAAGATGAGAACTAATACCAAGGCAAACCCTCCTCCTATTTGCCTGGACATAGTCGGGAGGGTAAAATCCGATACCAAGAGTGGTAGAAGATACACGTTCTATGCTAGCAATAGCCAAGAGAAACTCTTTACAAAAAACCGCATACCAAGTCGGTTTAGATTTTTGTACCATTCGAGACTCTGGTAAGGCCCACACGCTCAGCATTGAATGTCTCGTGGCTGGCAAATGATGATGATATCTGGCCTTTAATGAATTTCTCACCACAGAACAAGTATACACTGAGAAGGAAAATCCTAAACTGTTGACCTTTCCTTCATTCTAGGACACCCTCTCTTTGAGGTTTTTTCCATGACAAAAGGATTGGTATTGTGCGACAAGGTTAATAATCACTCGTGACTTATGAGCAGATGAGAACGAATACCGAGGCAAACCCCCTCCTACTTACCTTGGATACGGGAGGGTAAAATCCCATACCAACTGTTGTAAAAGATAAAAGTCCAATGTCAGCAATGGCAAAGAGAGGGAAACTCTTTACCAAAAACCGTATATACAAAAGGAGAGCCCTCATGTCACGTGTGAGATTCTTTTGGCCTCGACTACCATTCGAGAGTCTGATAAGGTTTATATACTCAGCGAGTGAGTGTCTCGTGGCTGGTAAATGATGATGATGATATATATGTAGGATATTATTTTAAGTATCAGTGTTGCCAAGGTGAAGTATGCTAGGGGTTGGCCAGAAAGGGATGTATGCATACAATAACGGTTTTTTATTGTTATGAAATACTCAGTGTACGTTGGTCTGAGCTTATCGGTCGTAAGGCCATGCCTTCCCGCCTAATGTTCGTAAACTTATAGAAGAGACTAACGTGGTTTTAATATTACACTCCCGCGCCCTTCCGATTTCAACCTGTAGGCATTATCCTACAAATTGGGGGCTCGTCCGGGATCGGAAGGTCCTAAAGCGCGGCACGTGTTTATGACACGTAACCAAATGTGCGGCACGTGTGTTTGACACGTGGCATAACCTAAAAATGGCACCCCCTGCGAAGAGGATGCAGAGCTTCGACGAAGAGAAGCTGTGAGGACGCTACCATGTCAAAGATGCCTTTGACGGAATTCAACGTGAGATGACGACTACCGGTGGAAAGGTGGATCGAATTTAAGAGGTGGCGAATTTTGCGAGATGGGCGCTTAAAAGAATTTTTTATGGAGCCGTCGTCATAACGGGCGCTTATTTGGGGACGCAGCACATCGAGAGTAACTGGGATGCGCTGAAGAATTGTCTCCAGAGAAAGTTCGCAAGCAAGACGAAAAAGGCGTCCCTCCACCAGAAGAACTAGCAGCCACTGAAGAAGACGAAAAGAAGAGTCCTTCGTGGGCTACTTTTATAAGATGGTGAACATCGCCAGCTTCGGGTAACTTCAGCGAGGAGGCCACTTATGACACAAGCATCATCAACGGATTCCTAAATAAGATGGCGGCATACGCACATAGCCACTTCGGGCCGGAATCCTTAAAAGCGAGCCTCGATCTTCTCGAGAAGATGACGCTGGAGGAGCCGCAGCATACCCAGAAAGTGGCATTATCCGCTTCTGAGAAGCCAGCTACGCTGAAACCACGTGGAGATTGTAGCACCAACCACGGTGAGTGATAAGAAGAGCAATCAAACCTAGCTTTGGACGAGATCGAGCTGCAGGTTGCAGAGGAGCCGTTGCCATCAGAAAGAGCAACTTTATCGTGTGATGATGAAGCTGATGTGGCAACCGAGCCATTGCCATCAGCTGAAGAGGAGGCGTTGCCATCAAAAAGAGTTTCATCGTGTGACGATGAAGCTGATGTGGCAACCGAGCCATTGCCATCAGAAGAAGTTTTATTGTGTGACGACGAAGCTGATGTGGCAACCGAGCTATTGCCATCAGCTGAAGAGGAGCCGTTGCCATCAGGAGGAATTTCATCGTGTGACGATGAAGTTGATGTGGCAACCGAGCCATTGCCATCAGCTGAAGAGGAGCCGTTGCCATCAAAAGGAGTTTCATCATGTGACGATGAAGCTGATGTGGCAACCGAGCCATTGCCATCAGCTGAAGAGGAGCCGTTGCCATCAAAAGGAGTTTCATCGTGTGACGATGAAGCTGATGTGGCAACCGAGCCATCGCCATCAGGAGTTTTATTGTGTGACGACGAAGCTGATGTGGCAACCGAGCTATTGCCATCAGCTGAAGAGGAGCCGTTGCCATCAGGAGGAATTTCATCATGTGACGATGAAGCTGATGTGGCAACCGAGCCATTGCCATCAGCTGAAGAGGAGCCGTTGCCATCAGAAGGAGTTTTATTGTGTGACGATGAAGCTGATGTGGCAACCGGGCTATTGCCATCAGTGTTAGATAAAACTCATGTGACAAGTGAATCTACTTTTAATTTAGAAGATAAAGTTTTATTGGTATTGAGAGATGAAGAACGGAAGTATGATTTCGATGTAGAGAGTAAGATTGGAATGAGTGTTGCGAGTAAAAGGTTCAAGTTGTCTATGTTAATCATTATATTAAACAAATTAGTGCAATTTAGATCTTTGCAACAATTAAAGAAATTTGGGAAAAACTTGGATTATCCCTGTGGTGCTGAGTACAGCGAAGAGCAAAGAAAGATCACTTCGGCTAGCCAAATACAACCATGGCCGGGGCCTCATCCGAGGACGGATGATTTGTCAGGAGAGGCCGTGTAGGATATTATTTTAAGTATCAGTGTTGCCAAGGTGAAGTATGCTAGGGGTTGGCCAGAAAGGGATGTATGCATACAATAACGGTTTTTTATTGTTATGAAATACTCAGTAATGTTGGTCTGAGCTTTAATGGGTCAAGGCCATGCCTTCCGCCCTTAATAAACAAACTTGTATAAGAGACTAACGTGGTTTTAATATTACACTCCCGCGCCCTTCCGATTTCAACCTGTAGGCATTATCCTACAAATATGTAGGATAGTTTATTTCTAAGTATCAGTGTTGCTAAGGTGAAGCATGCTATGGGTTGGCCAGAAAGGGATGTATGTAGACCGAATAACGGTTAGCGCCGAGGTTCTACGCACATCCGCTCTCTGTCTGGCTTATAGCGTAGCTGAATACTGCGCTCCAGTATGGCGACAAAGAATGCACCGAAAACGGGTTGACACGGAGCTAAACCATATTATGAGCAAGATAACAGGCCTAATGCATCCGACACCAGTTCCGCGGGCTACTCCGCACTTCCCACATTGAGCTTAAATCAGAAGGAGTCGCCAGTTTCACCGCCTCTGGAATCGCGATAGCCCTACGCTATACCTACCAATCCATGGTAGAAGACCTCACAAATCTTCCATCATTACGTTGTAACTGTTCCGCCAGGACAGACCGCTGAGGAGATGACTAACTCTTTAAATCTCATGGATTAAAGAATGGAGGAGAGTGGAGTGGATTAACAACGATTCTCGAATCTCTACTGGCGGGGCTGAGCGTTTGAATCTCTCCCGCGAAATGTGGGTAACTCAAACTGCGCCCGCGACAGGTCTCGCAGGACCGCTGAAACCCTCTACAAATGGGGGTACGCAGAGTCCCACATGTGGAGGCGATGATCCAGTAGTGGAGGAGGTCAATCTCTAATTTTTCCCCCGGGTGGCTAAGCCGCGCTAAATACCCTTAGCCCAAATACACTACAATGGCTGGCGTCTGCGCTGCTATAGGCCTCCCGCATGTGAACATGATCATCATCCAACTTGACCAACGCATCATTACACCCCGATATCCTGCCATCCCATCACCTCTTAATTACTATTTTTTATTACTACTTTCACAATTGTTGTTATTATTATTGTTATTTTAATTCCTATTATTATTATTAGTAGTATTATGGATTATATCATTATTATAATTATAGATTATATTATTATTATTATTGTTATTGTAGATTATTGTTATTAATAATGTTAATTATGTAATGATGTTAATTTTAATGTTATTAATAATGTTAACGATTGTTGTGCCTATATGCACTATGTATTCTGTACTCATACGACAGATAAATAAATAACGGTTTACTTTCATTTGAGGTTTGGGTTGGTCGTGCGTTATGCCTTCGGCCCTTAATAAAACGACTTATAGAAGAGACTAACGTGGTTTTAAACCCTTTAATCCCAGCCTTTTTTGCATAGAATATACGAAGAATCCCAAGCAATTTTTTGTCACCCCAGATGTATCAATACACAGGAAATACATCATTTAAAACATTATGAATTTAAATTAAACGAAAAAAAATATATTTAGCATAATTTTTTTTTACGAAAGTTACGAGTCCGATGATTGGCACGTAAAAGGCAATCGGCAAGTAAAAGGGTTATATATTACACCCCGGCGGCCTTCCGATTGTAACCTGTAGGCAATATCCAACATATATTTATTAAATATTACCTATTATTTTCATTAAGTTCGTCGGCATTGTTCGTAATACCGGATATATCATAATAAATCTTGAACAAGTCATCTATATCTTGTTTTAATTTATCTACTTTGCCTTTGAGATTATCATAAACCTGAAAAACGTATATATAGATGAAATATTTGTATTATAAAAACGTTTTTTGAAATTTAAAGCAATTACCTGAATATGATTTTTGATAGGTTTAACAAATTCACTGATTTTATTTAACAAATCCGTCGCATTTTTTAAATGTTGTTCAGCGTTTTGATGCGGACCCGATATGGATTTTGCTGAAAAAGAAAACATCGTTATTTTTAATTGGGAAGTTTTATAATATGTGTTAATTTATGTCAAAGGTTTACCTTGGATGTCAGACATGATTTGCCTTGCTTCTTCCAAGGCGCTCTCCATACGGGGACCATCGCCGACCTCGATATTTATAGCGAGTTGTTCGATTTGTGCTACCTTTGACTTTGCCCCGATGCTCTGTTCAACTAAGTTATCCTGCACTGAATTTACCTTCTTAAGTATCATATCTGCGTTCTTTTTAAATTTATCCGCATCCTTAACCGTAAAATCTATCTGTAATTATTAAACAAAGATGGTAATTTTATATCCAGCTGTATAAAAATGATTGATCCCGTTAATAGCATAATTAATCTGGATTAAAATTAAATGAGTTCTATACAATCAAAACAAGGGGTCCAAGTGAGTTATTTATGTTCTTTCTTTTTTTTACAAAATTAATATTGATGAACAAATATATTTTTGTTACTCACTGTTCTTTGTAACATTTTGCTGTTAGCATCCATATCGCTTATGCTGTTCGAAATAATATCCATATCTTTAATATTCGGATCTAATTCATCTACAGCCTTGTTAAACCTTTCTCTTTCATGGTCATAGTGTTCTAATCGCTGTGCTGTGAAATATCCAGTCGTTTTATCCTGCAAGATAGTCAATATTCAAGTATTTTCTAAATTATAATTTATTTTAATCTCAAACTGATACATTACCTCAAAATCTTTAATAACGGGATTGATCCTATTTTCTAAATCATCAGTCGAATTCAAGAGAGCGTGTACACAAGAATCGCATTTATCGCAACCAGTCTCCGGAATCAAAACATATCTGTTCGGACACTTATCGCACCTATCGCCGACAACACCGGGTAAACATTCACAATGCCCCGTTACAACGTTACATCCGAATCCATGTGAATATCCCTTATTGCAACCGCAAGCTGGAAATATTTAGAGTTCAGCAAAAAAAATTATCTTCGATGCATTTGATCACCTACGCAACTTACAATCGCATCCTTTATCTGTAAAGTTCCAGAATCCTGAAGCACATTTGTCGCAGGTTTGACCAGTCACACCCAGCTTACATTGGCAACGCCCCGTTGCATCGTCGCATTGTTTTGAATTTGACGCTACCGAACAATTACACGAAGTGCATCCATCTCCGGATTCAAAGCCCCAATGATCTACCTCGCATCTATCGCATTTGTTTCCGATTACGCCTGGTTTACATACGCACGTTCCGGTGTAGCTGTCGCATCTCTCCATTCCTCGCGGATCACATATACACGCTAAAATTAAAAACATATGTTATAACAAGAATCAATCTATTACTTTTATTTTCAAATGTATTACTTTGGCAGTCTTTGTGAACGATGGCATCTCCGTAATAACCCGGTCGACAAAGATTGCAGGCTTCTCCCGACGTATTATTCATACATTTCAAACACTCGCCGGTTAACGTATCGCACGAGCTGGGATCGTCGACATTAATATTTCCAGAGCACTGACACGGCTTGCAAAAATCGCCTGTAAATATGATTATGTATATAATAATAATATTATGATATGTATTTTGAATATTGTTAAACGCGATAATCACCTTGCTGTTTAGGTCTACCGTAAAAACCTGCCGCACACGATTCACATTGGGCTCCTATGTGATTATCGTTGCATTCACATGTTATTTCGTCTCCTTCGGGACTGAATTCGCAAGCCCTTGCAAAACTATAAATAAAATATTAATATTTAATATTTTTGTACCCAGGTTGAAGCTGTGTCAGAACGGTCCGACACAATTCCATCCCTTGACATCCACTCACACCACATATAAAAGCATGGGCCCGGTTCAATTGGGGCAACAAAAGTAGCTTTTTTTATAAAAAACATGATTTTAAAAATTCAACTAAAATTGTTCAAGAAAAGGGATAGGAAAAGTAGCCGTGGATAACTCTCCGAAAATCTATGCAAAGCAAGCAAATTCTACTTTAGTCGGCACCCTTATGTTTGAGGATCGTGATCATTCTCGTTCCGAAAGTTCTTGATTTTATCTCTCCAGGATTCTCTGCATTCCGCATCCCGCATCGCAGCTACTACGGTGGAGCCTGTGGCGGTCTTCACTTGGTGAAGATCTTCACTAGCGCGCCCTACCCTTTTCCCAACGTCCTTGTACGTCTCTAAGCGTGACGAGCTTCTCCAGGCTATTGCTTCTTCTGGTGAGATGCCCTAAGTATCGAAGAATCCTCTTCAGACATATATTAGAAAGCCGGCCTTCTTTGTAGTTCTCCATTTCTTTTAAAACAGACACACGTTTCTGCGTTTAGAGGTCCATGGTATTCTCGCCAGCATCACATTTCAAAGGCATCAATTTTTTTCTTCATATTTTCCTTTATGGTCCAGATTTCTACGCCATAAATAAAAATTGAGAACACCAGACTTTGCGCTAAACTTTTTTTGTCTTTTTGGATATCCCCCTGTTTTTCCAAATCGTTGATAGCTTTGACATTGGGTTTTTATTTCATCAAGCAAATACCCTGTAGCAAATTAGAATGCTGACCAGGTCCATGCGTCTGGTGAGGCTCTCCACCTGGAGACCCGTAGGGGATATGTCTCATTAGATAGCATGGAGCAGGTCCGTGACGTTTGATATCTAGGATAGGACAGAACCACAGAACGTGACTGTAGTCCTGACAGACAAACCCAGATGAACAGTGTAAATATGCTATTAGGTTAAACTCTATAAGCTTAGTCTTTAAATTACCGTGGTCAATCAGGAAGTGACTGACCTAAAGTCTGGAAAGAATTAGCTACGATTTAGCCTTTATCATTAGAAAATCAATATCAGAAAAGCAGAGATAGGTAGTCCGCCTTTTGGGGGAGGAATCCTACCTCTCCTGCCACTGATCAAGAGCCGATTTGTGGATGGGGGACTTTAAGTTTCTCAAAGATTCGCCTTTGAGTGGGCAAATTGTAGTGACACTGGGACAATGGGACTGTTTTTTTTAATGATCCGTCACGGCGGCTCGAGAACAACCGCTTTGTCCAAAGGGTGCCTATTTATAATGAAAAATTGCCGATAGTCCGATCGCCGTGTTCTCTTGCAGCACGTGTCACTAGTATGAGATGCGAGTGAGAAAATACATCACACCCGTGGTAACAGAAGCGAATATTGTTGTTTTAATTTTTTTTTCAAAATTGCGGACAATAAAGGTCAATGATTATTTATAATAGTTTTTTTTTTTAATTTTTTCGACAAAAAGTTTGTGACATGTAGGATTTATATTAAAGGAGTTATTCGAGAAAAATCATAAACTTGATTAGAAATTAAAACAATTATTAACCCAGAGGTTACCAATCTTTTTCGCTTTACGGCTCTCTTAATACATCAGATTTTTCCGCGACTCCCTTAACACTTTCATGGGCGGTGTATCATATGTGTATCATTGCGGGCCCGAACGTTATGTTATGTGTAGGGCAATAATTTGTTGACAATGGATCGAGGAAAATGATTTCTTATACCATATAATAAAATAAAATAAGTACTTACTTATTAGATTTAATTGGTAGTGGGCATGCACATATAAGACAATCTTTAGGCGTTTTCTGAGTAGCATTTCCGTGATATCCGACAATACAATTTTCGCAATGATCTCCGATGGTATCATGTTGACAATCCTATAAATTATTTTTTTTTCAATATAAACACTATATAATTTAATTAATTGAGTGACTTACTATGCAGATTCCAGTGTTCACATCACAGCTCGTGGCGTGATTGTTACATTGACATGGCACACAATATCCACCGTGCGGACCTGATGATATTCTATAATAACCTTCGGCGCACTCCTCGCACGAATTACCAACGTAGCTTTCTGGACATTCGCATCTTTCAACGGTATTAGCGGGTTCACTCTCCTTATTCCATATTTCGACACCGTAATCCAAGTAAATGTGCTGCAATCTGAAACAGGATATGTAAACATATAGAAAATATTGATTACAATATTAAAATTTTTATTTACCTCGTCATAACGGTGGGTTCCCAGTACGATGCTCGTATATAAATCCCTTGCAAATTTTCTAAAACCGTCATAATTAATTCCCTCGTCGCAGGAACATTGTCCACCGTTACGAATTCAGTTTCTATGATCGGCAATGATTTGGTCCAATAGCTGTTGATGGGCGGTTGTTCTACTCCTGAATGTTTCAACCAAATGTCCGCACCATGTAATATAACGTCTGATTTGCTCATTGCACTTCCGAAGCTTCCCGTCGTATAATAAATTGTATAATTCAAATTGCCGCCGTAGCTTGATAGTTTGTTGCCTAAATATTCAGGAGCCGCTTCGAAATATATGACTTGATTCTTATCGACATCGTCGAAATCCAATGTTATATCTCCCTTAATTTGGGGAGTATAGTCCAACGTTTTCATCGTGAAATTATTCAACGGAGTCGCTGCTATTTTCCATCCGGCTGTGTTTGTAATTTGAGTCCAATATAAATTGGCACTGTTGCATCTGGTGGTTTTTCCGAAGCAGAAGCATTTTGTGCAGCCAGCGTCGTTGTCTTCGCGTAAATTAAACGTGCCTTCCTTACATGATTCACATGCTAGACCATCAACGTTCGACTGAAAAATAAGTATATAAAATCATCATAAAACGATATAGAGTATATTTCTACGGATAATCAAAACTATTCATTTTTATTTCGTTTTAAAATATAATTACGTATACATTTCTACGGTAGACTTTTATTTTAGCATGGTTAATATTAGATTTTCTTAGGGCGCTCTTTGAAATCATCGCTTGGTTCCCGGCGAGTAAGTACATCGTAATTAGTATTATTTAAAGCTCCTTTTATCCCTTCCCGACTTTAATACATTTTTTTTCATTTTCACCCATAGAAAACGTCGCGGCTAGATCAGCAGATGCAGTTACGGTGTGTTGTTGTTTTTATTTGACAAAGGATTGAAAGACAAAGAAGCCACCGAAAGCATTTGCGAAACTAATGGTGAGATTTTGAAGATTCGGAAGTGTCGACGGTGATTTAAACAATTTAAAAATGGGGACAGAAATCTAGAAAATAAACCAAAATCGGGAAGGCCACAAAAAATCAACGATCAAGCGCTAATATCACTAGTGAAATCCGATCCTAAATGCCTTTTTGTAATAAAAGGAACCAGATTTTTACAAAAGAGGCATCGAAAAGTTGCTCAAATTGTGGAGAGACATTATAAATAATAATAAAAAATATTTAAACAAATAAATCATTTGTAATATTTTTGCAAATAAATTTTTCCTTTGTACTAAAGAACGGTCTTTCTTTTCGCTATACCTAATATTATTAACCTTCCCGTTCCGATGGGATATTTTTTTATTTTTTTACTTTTTGCAGACGATTTAAAAACATTTCGATCTATTACTTCAGTAGAAGGTGTCCTTTCGTTGCAGCTGGACATTGATTCTTTGCACGATTGGTCAATACCAGATCGTCTTACATTAAGTATTGGAAAATGTCAAATAATACAATGAAATTTTCTAGATCAAAGGAGCCCATCATCTTTAATTACAGACTTGGGAACGTAATTCTTCTTAAGCAATCGTCTGTTAGAGATCTGGGTATTTTGTTTGAATCTAAGTTAAAATTTAGTTTACATGTATCGGACATGTGTTTGAGATCATCAAGAATGTTGGGCTTCGTCTTGAGAAATTCTCATCAGATATGTAGCACCTTGGTCATACGAGTGATATACGATGCATTGGCTCAGAGCTTCCTTGAATCAAGTTCAATTAAATGGAAGCTTTATGACGCCTCGAATTCCCTCAGATTAGAGAAGATAAAGAAACAGTTTCTTAGATATCTCTACATGAAGGAGTTAAGGTTCTACCCAAGTGCATGGCACAGGGCTGCCTGGGGTATGTATCCTCGAAAAAAGAAGGTCGATTTACTTGGCAAAGCACTTCTTCAAGCTGTTAGTTAGCGCAGTACATAACCCCCTTGTACTGTGCGAGTTGCCCTTATGGGCGCCACCTCACTACCATCGAGCTCGTTCGCGTGTGCTTTTTCTTTCACCAAATACGAAGACAGGTGCTCTCAAAGACTCTCCGGTAACCAGAGCTAATACTCTGCTTAACCACTTAGCCGAATATGTAGATTTATTTGATGCTAAATATCGCCATTTCATTGATCTTTTGTATGAGATTTTATAATTCTTTTCTTCAATTTATTGTAATATATGTTGTTGTTGTTATTTATTTTTCTCATGTATTATTATGTGTTATGCGTGATTGGCGAACTGGGTCATTCTGTAATGCCAATCACGCATTGTCTTTAAATAAATAAATAAATAAATAATTTCATATAACGGACCAACTAATCGCGGTTTTTTTAACACTCAAGGATCCGGTCCCGCGTTAGTGCGGAAATTTTCGTAAACGGTAAACACCTCGCCTCGCGACTATTAACGTGCTGGTTCACAATTTAAACGCATATCTAATGCACTACAAAAAAGACTTTTGAAGTTTTATTGACTGACACAGTTTCATTCATTGCTCTGCATGCCCTTTGTAAAATATGTCATATGTATTGAGTTATGGTTAAAAACTGTCCTTGAAATAATAGATTATTTGGATCGAAAACTTTGTAGTACTTACACATCGACTGTAAAGAATTTAGATTTTTGTTTATCCATTCAACAAAATAACTTTTCTGGAATATTTATGTGATACAACCCGTCGCATCCTTTATTACAAAGCTGAAATTACCTACATACTACATAAAGATATCTATTTGTTTTTTATCGTCTAAAATACAATAAATCATCATTTTCACAGCTCGAAATTTTTATTTCTTATCTAAATATTCTAATAATCTAATATAAGTATACTATACGTATAATACTTTTTTAATTATCTCCAATAGGAAAAAAGTTATTAAGCATTTTTTACAGAGCCGCGCAAAACCGTAAGATCGATAAAAAGATGCGGGCTTAGGTGTAACTTTCGCCTGAAAACAGCGGGTGCTTAAGTGTTAATATACAGTATTTTTTTTTTATTTTGTCCCTGTATATTTTATCCGTTATTTTACATTTATCCTTTTATATATTTCTTCTCTTTGTTTTATATTTTAAATTATGTATTTTTTTTACTATACTACTATGTTTTTATGCGTGATTGGCGACCGACCTGTAATGCCTATCACGCATTGTCTTTAAAAAAAAACTGTTTAAAAAAAATTAACCACAATACCTTGCAGAAACATTCTGAAGTCCTCTGATCACAAATATCTATAGTAGAGCCATGAAAACTGCAATCGCACTGTTCACAGTCGGGGAATGAATAATGACCGGGGACACATTGATCACACGCTCGCCCTATGACATCCACCTTGCAACTAAAATAATAATAAAAAAAAATGAATACGACAATAATTCGATATGACATCCATGGAATAAATCGACGATTACTGACCTACAGTTTCCACTCAATAAATCGCATTGTAGTTCTCCGCGTTCGACTCCCATCGGATCGCAATTGCAATCTTCACATCCGATGATTGGATCGAAACCGTACGTCAGCTCTTTGCATTGATCGCATTTTTCGCCAGTGACTTTCGACGGACAAATACATGCGCCTGAAAATTCATATTATGAATTCTGCCATATATTTGTATTTAACCGCTTGGATCCCGCTAATATAAAACACTAGTAGTCGCCTAGTATGGGGTCCCGGACACCCGTGTCAGCTCGGATTAAAGCGGTAAATAATCATAGGGAATGAATAAGAAATGTTGGTACCTGTCTCTCTTTCACATAACGCCGTTGATGGGCAGTTGCAAGGTTTGCATTCAGGGAATCCGTAAAAACCTGTCTCGCACGCCTCGCATTTTCTACCGATGATGTTCGACTTACAATCACATTGACCGCCGAACTGTTTGCAATCGAACGAGTAAGATCCATAATAATCGCAACCGCACGGCAGCGCTCCGTTATTGTAATCCGATGTCAATGAAAATATTGCCTCTGGACAAAATCCTATTAAAAAAATATATGTTATTACATTTTTAACCGATGCCGATATGGTTTAACGAGAGTAATCAATCTCACCGTCTTTCGTAGCATTGGTCAAGAAATGATCTTTACCACACGTCTCTATAAACTCCCTGGTTTGATCCAATCGATTTTCTTTCAGCAACGAATCTGTATATTGGTTAGCGGGCAAAATTAATAAATAATCAATCCACACTCCCGATTTTTCAGCAACCTAGCACATTAAAAACATACGACACGATATTATTTTCGCACAGTGCATACAAGCGCATCGTTAAATCTATCGTAATAATAAAGTGATCCGGCTAACCTTCAACGTGAGCAAGAAGTTTTCGTTCAGTGAAAAGTTTGTGTTTCCGCCTTCCGTTTGTATGACCGATCTGCATCCGAACGTCGACGGACAATGATCAATCGGTAAAAATGCTTGCAACATCGGTCCATTATGTATCAAAACTTCTATTTCAGATTCTGTAACAAAGAACACATCAATGTTATCGTATGCATACGATTATTGTTTCATTTAATAACTAAAATGCGATACAAACAATATATATATACGACGCCAATATATTATAATGCGTAAATAAAATATGCCGCAAATGCTTTAAATACATAAACACGCAATCGAGAGCGGAGAGCATGTCGAGACAAAATATATCAAACATTTTTTTCTCAATGTACATTGTAATATGTACGTCACAAGATAAGATATATAAATATATATATAAGTATAAAAGTTTGCAAACAAACATAATATGTAATACGATAGCAATATTGGTTATAAATAGAGAAAATGATAAAATAACACAATTTCATTTTCGGCGATACCTTTTGTATGATTTATACAGTAAACCCCCCTATAACGTCAAGATAGGTTCCATGTTATAGGGGGGGACGTTATAGGGGGGTAATTTTATTTTTTGATTTGAAGGAGATTTTTATATTTTCACTTGTTTACCAGCGCAAATGACTTGACTCGCGCGATGAGCGATATCCTTTCGTGATTTTGGCTGATCTAATCTTCCCGCTAACCTTATGGCAGGGAAGATCAACTACATTTTATTACTTAATTTTATAAAATTATAAAAGATTTTTATGAAAATTCTATTTAGCGTTTTAAAATATGTACGTTATAGGGTTTGACGTTATAGGAAAAAACTGCCGCAAACGTTATAGGAATGTACGTTATAGGGGGGTTTACTGTACTATTATTGCGCTCTAATAAAACGTGT
The DNA here is from genome assembly GCA_022495035.1 of Philopotamus ludificatus. NCBI lineage: Eukaryota > Metazoa > Arthropoda > Insecta > Trichoptera > Philopotamidae > Philopotamus > Philopotamus ludificatus. Next base: position 12,593 of record JAGXCT010033849.1, on the reverse strand, counting down.
GAAATAGCAGACTTCAGCAAAGCTGCTGGCTGATGAAAAATTTATGGGTGTTTCTATCCATAATTCTTAGCCGTAGCTTTAAGATTCAGATTGGTATCAATATTAGGCGTCAGTAATCACATAGAATGAAGAAGCAAACCTCGTTATCTTTAAATAAAGGGTTTTACAGAAGATCTTTGATTCAACCAAACTACTGGACGGGATCAATAGAATCAAAACCAGGACTAGAATAAAAGATAATGGTAAATGGAAAAAGTGATTACTGATCCAGGATAAAATGTGGGGAAGACTGGAGATAATTCAAGAAGGACAGGCTGCATTGAAGAGTACCGAAGAGGCCAGATCTCATGATAGAAAGTAGCTCCGAGAGAGATTACCTTACGGATATGGACATGATTTCTTTAACCCAATTGTTACTTACGAATAGCACTAATACATAAGTAAAAATGAGTGGCAAGGAAACCTGGACCTTAGGAACAAGTATGGAAAATTACTCTTGATCACATATTTTGAAAGATTTCTTCAAAACTGTCGGAGCGAATAAATAAAAATCCTCCATCGCATCTTGAGAACAAAAAAATCAAAGCAATGCTGCCAACGAATACAATATTGATTTCCTGAATCCGATTACAAAATTCAAACAATTTAAATAATCGAGATTACTGTTTCCATTTATTATTATCATGAGTGTTTATTAGAATCTTAATAGACTTTCATAAAATAGTAGAAATTGCAAAATTTTCAGCAATATATTCAAATAGATGATTGTGATTTGTTACCAGGATAGTTGGGTTGATAATACTGGACAATAAACGCATATTGTCCTGGCGACGAGACCTTCGGTTCAATGTCAATATGGCGAAAATCATCATCCAGGTAAACCATCTCCACCGATTTGTTAAAAACGTTATACCTCTTAGTTTGCGGTTTATCACCGGAGGCCGTTAGTAATTCAACCTATAAACGAATAATTAATTAAATAAAGAGAATATACAGAGTGTTGATGTGTGTATAATGCGTTTATACCTTTTTGGAATCGGGAACTATGGGAAATTCGCTGTTAATGCACATTCCTTTTTTCTGTACGCATATAGACTCTGGTTTTATATAATCCATATGCCAATCGCTGTATGGAATAGCTACGACAGATTTAATTCCGGCCGACGTGCCCGGATTACTCTGAAAATATTAAACGCGATTAAAACGCAGTCGATTAACGTTCGGATTGTATTTTTTTTCAATAATTACATCAATATTCAATCGGACGTAATTGTCTTGGAATTTAAAAACTTGTATTCTGCCCTGATCGTCTATTAAAACTTGACGGCACGGAGTCGTATACGGACACGAATCCAAAAATATCCTCGAAGGCTCGGTCATTGTGCTTCTTTGGATCGTTATACCGATTATTCCTCCGCTCGCATCATTCGCTTCGGCTGGCGTTATATATTCAATCAAAAGAATGTATTCTCCGCCTTTGCTCAATCTCAAATCCAGTGACAAATTTTTCTGTTGGTGATTAATCAGCGGTATGTTTGATTCATGAAGCTCATTCAACTGAAATAATAAATTGAATAGTATTAAAATAAGATTATAATTGATTTACGTTCATCGAATTTGGAATTTACCTGCCACTGGTTAACGAACGTTTCGATAGGAGCTCTCTCTTTGTTGACGGTCAAGAATCCGCCGGCGCCGCGGACGGTATCGAATGACGATATATTCGGATATCCGAAATGTCTGCACAATCCTTTATTGCCGACAACGCACGGTCTACTGATTTGTTGAGTCAAAATCGGGGCTTCATAATAGGCGGCGGGTACGAGTACGAAATAATCCTAAAAAAAATATGCAATATAAATATGATACGCCAAGAGTATATATCGCATTAAATAATATATTACCAGATATAAACTCTTGTCTGTTTTTATTGTGATATGCCACGTTCCAGGATTCATGACGAGTGGAGACGGAATGACGTTTCCGATACCGGACACAGTTGCAAAGCGAGGTACCGTCGTCGGCGTTAATAAGAAATCAAAGCTTTGTTCCGTTTCATTGGGATTCTCCGGAGTAATAGATATTTTTCCGACTATGGTATCTGTGCCCGGTGTAACATATCGCAATATCATTTGATATACGGACGATTTTTGTATCTGGACCTCTTGTCGAATTTCGCTCTGATTATTTTAAACCACACATTAGATTAACGAACATTATTTCAATATAAATTAAGCTTTACAACGTACCTGAAGCATAGAAAATACGGCGTAGCCTCTCCACGAGAAGTGTGGGAAATCCTTTTGGGAGAATGCGTATCGTACGGGACTGTCGGACGGGGTCGTGCCGTCCTCAACCTCATATTGATATTGATGCAACGTCGGGAAATAATGCATCGAGATTGGTTGGTTGCATCGTAGTCCTGTTATACGCGGTTTGCAGGGACATTGGCCAGTGTTTTTGTTGCAAATGTTGTTCACAGATCCTCCAATATCGCAGTTGCAATCTGATAGAAACGATGTTAGTATATTAGTATTCGTTGCACGTATTATTTTGTTAATGATAAATTTTTACCTGTGCAACCAAAAACGTTGGCTTCGGTTAAATTATACGTTCCGTCCTGACACTCGTCGCATTTCCTTGTTCCGACGGAATATTTGCAAGAGCACTGTCCTGATTTCGTATCGCAAACACCTATTCCGCTCTGAGTTCCCGCACGATTACACTCGCATTCTATAGAATAACATAAAAAATAAATACAGTTAACCCTTCTATAACGTTCAGATAGGGACCACGCTATAGAAAGTTAGGCATCCATACAAAATTTGGGGTTAGGTTCTCTTAATTGTATTTTGCGATCTGAAGCAAATCAAACATTTGACCCATATTTTTAATGATTTTGCACGTGTTTTGTTAGATAACAATAGCTCGTGCCTATAGGCGCAAGGGGGTATTGACCTAGTATATTTCTTCCAGTTCTTTAATTCGCAACAGATGTGCCAGGGGAGTTCAAAGAGACAGTTTTTTTAGTTAATTTTTTTAAAATGCTTTAGCATATGATGAATAAATAATAAAAAGGTAAATATAAATTATGAAACCTTTTCGGAAATATGTTTTATTAATGATACATATTAATATAATGTTAAAATATATTAAAAACAAATAATAATTAAAGTAATAAAAAAAATGGTGAACATTTTAAATTGGATAATTATGCATTTAATTACTGTCAGAGTCATCCAATATCACGTTCCATAGAGATTTTATTAATACCAGTTGCTCAATTTATAAAAAAAATAGAATGATTGAAAACCCCTTTAACACATAAATACATAATGCCTTATCCCTTTATAGGGCAAATTAATTATTTTGGATTTTTTTATTTTTTTGGATTTTTTTTATTTTGTCAATAACAATAAATTAACCAAAAAGCGTTGACATTTCTATGGGCGCTCATGGAAATATAGACCTTAAAGCGACTGGTTAATATATTAACCAATTTCAGCCTTTGCCCTATAAAGGCTTAAAAATCGTATGCATCGATTTACTTGATCATAATTAGTTCCATGACTATACAAGTAGAAAAATATTTTCTAACTGTATTGTGATGAATATCCCTGGAATGTTTTAGATGGTGATTCACCAAAAAAAAAAAAACAGAACACGCCTAGCGATGTAAAGGGGCGAACAGCTACTGAAATCGCATGTCGGTATCGGACTTGAAATGATTCTGTAGATTCTACAGAACTATGAGGAGCACCTGATCACACGGAAAATTAAATACAAATCAGGTCTACCCACGTCCGATTATTATTATTACAATTCACACATTAACAGCTCAGCTCCCAGGCTCCCTATTCGAAGAGTCTAGTTAATCTGGAAGACAACCATCGTAATTCTGACTTAATGGTCGGGTTGAACACGCCTCTGCTAATGCTTGGGAGGTGGAGTGAAGCGTAGATTGTATGGTGTCCTTCGGGTGGCAAAGACTCAGGTTAGAAGGCTAATTAAATAATAATAAATAATTTTCTATGCCAAAAAATTTAACTTATTGTTATACTTTACAACAGTAGACAGAGTCCGTCGCAGTATGACCACAAAGAGATAACGTCCCAGATACAAAGGCCACAAAAGGGTAAACTCCTGATTTACCGAGAGCCAACACGTTCGCCTCTCCGACCCTGCAAGACCCGGTAAGAAACACTTCTTAGTGTCCCTATCCTGAGCTAGATTGACCCAGTTCCCTAGCCAACCAAAGGCAAATGCCGGGATAATACCATGAGCCGTTTCCCACCACATTACCACTCCCTACAAAATCGCCCCGTCCTTTAAATCTCAAGTCATAGTGCCAACGAGGATACTTGTTCGAATGGAAGCAGTGCCACACCCAGTGGCTGTTTTAGACTATTCTAAGTCGTGTGATTTTGGTCTGCCAGTCCAAAGAGTGGCCCTCCCCTCCGCAAGGCTAGTACATTAACCTGCACCAGGACGGTAGCAACTTCAAGAACGACGATCACGCGAATAATAGCAAAGTAAAAGCCATACTTTATATTATCATTTTTGCTGTTCACTTTTGAACAATCTTTTTTAAGTTTATTCCGAGCAGTCTTAATATTTGCACGTATTCGAGTTTCAGAAAGAAAGCCCTCAAAATGGAAACAAATCAAACTATAAGTCATGGGAGGTCTAAGAATCTAGGATTAAGTTATTCAACTGTGTATCAGCATCTGCTAGTGATTAAGATGGTTTCGAAATAGAGCCGATGGGTGCCCATCACGTCTGACAGGACCAAAAAATCGACCTTCTTCAAGCAAATTGTTACGAGGGATGAGAAGTAAATAATTTATGGTACTAAGAAACGCAAAAGGCAATGGGTAGACCCCGGCCAACTATAACAAAGACAGGCCTGATTTGAATTGGATCCAGAAAAAGTAATTTTGTGGATGTAGTGGACTTTTCTGAAACTGCCGCCTATGGCCTATGTTTAAATATGCCATTTCTTGTAGCTTTATCATTTCTTCAAACAGTTATTTTACCTTCACATCCTTGTTCATTGCTCTGTTTGAGATTCCAATATAGGGGATTACATTTATCGCATATTCTTCCCTCTACTCTTTCTTTACATTGGCACAATTCACCGGCTGGTACAGATCCACAACCTTCAAAATATAATAAAATGTGTAAATATTAGAAGAAACTAAATTTCAATTATTAAAATTTAATTAAACGATCTATATACCCGCAAAAGACTGTATAACTCCATTTGGATCACAATTACATTCTTCGCACAGCGGGAAATTATAATAACCCTCTTTGCACACACTACAATGAGTGTTATCAAAGTTTCCTCGACACTTGCATTGTCCGTCTGTACCGCATGTCACACCGATAGCGCCATGGTTATCACAGTCGCAAGCTAATTGAATAAAAATATGATTATTAATAAATTAAATCTAATATATATATAGAGTGCTTTGTTGGACAAACCTGAGCAAGTGGGATAGTTATAATAACCAGGTGAACACTGATTGCACTGACGTCCACCGAAATTTGGAAAGCACGTACACCTTCCGAGGGCGTCGCACTTGCTGGATGTGGAGCCGACATCTGCACAATTGCACTTGACGCACGCCAAATCTTTTCCGTGCAATTCGCTGAAGTATCTGGATATTTAAATGTAATAAAATTATAATCCTGACGATACGTGCATAATAATTTTATAGGAGATTTACCCGGGGATACATTGATCGCAACGGGGTCCGCCGAATCCTTCTTTGCACAGACATTCGCCAGTAATATTGTTGCAAATCGAATCTAACGTTCCGCTAATGTCGCAGCTGCAATCTGGAATTAATAATGTTTAACAATCGAGATGATATATAATTATATGGCGAGATTGTGCGATCGTTACATTTGCATTCGGGATAATTGTAAAATCCGGCTTCGCATCTATCGCACGTGCGTCCGCCGAAACTATTTCTGCAGGAACAATTACCGCTGACCATATCGCAGGAGGGAGAAATAGATCCGGGCTGTTGGCATTCGCATTCTTAAAAAAATTTTAATGTTTAGAATTAAATTATTAAAATATTGTATAATTTCATGTGGTACCTTGACATTTTGGAAAATCGTAAAATCCGTCGGCGCATTCCTCGCAATACGTTCCGTCATAATTGAATTTGCACGGACACTGAAATCATTTATAGGCGTTATCGTTGAATGTTTATATAAATTGTAATTATCACAACTGCGATTAGATGAATACTTTGGATGTGACGGGTTCACAGAAATCTCCGTCGGTGCCGTTCAGATTGCAAGTGCACGGTTTGCAATTCGGATAGCCGAAATAGCCGTAGCTGCAGGAATCACAGTACGGGCTTTGATATTCGGGGCGACATTCGCATTGCCCAGAACCTTCGGCGCAATTTCCCGTCGAATAATTGTATTCGCAGTCGCACGCTGAAAATGATCAATATGACGTTTAAACCAAATAGATTTTAGGGGTTCACGCGACATACATGATTAAATCTGACTCCATACTTGTGTCAAGACATTTATTAATCGATTAATCTTAAAAAATAAATCAAAATTGTGCAAATGGTTAATTAACAACGTCGATCGCGTCGATTTCGTTAAGGTGAAACGTGGACACAATACGATGGCTGTTGATGTTGTTCCGATTCCCCAGTCGGCGTGTAGAATGTTTCTGATGTCAGCTGTGGCGTCATCTTCAATGCGTAGAAGTGATGACGTCGATCTGCCCGTCTCTGCGTTGATTCCACCAACTTCTCCAGTCGGTTGGTGACGAAGATAATATGGCGCCAAAAGGCCAATGATGTCCGATGAGGTGAAGGGGACGAAGAAGAACTTCATCGACTAAGTTCAAGCTGGTAGCCTCAATCGGAGAGAGCGTGTTAATTCCCGACGGGCGTAACTAGCTTGATCGAAACTAGCTTCGATGATACACTCGAGTTTCAACAGTAAACCCGGACTCTGACGAAATACATTTTTTCACGAGTATTTAACCTGTGGATCAACTAGCTCAATCTCAAGCTGTGATCAGCCTGCGATTCGTCGGGGCAGTGTCCAAAATTCCAGGATGTTCCCACACCCATAAATCTTTATGATGTCGGTCCTTGTATTTGAATTATGTGCCACTTGCATTACTCTGGTTTTTACAATGATGGTCTTGGCATTCTTCGGTAGTCAATATACTTTATGGCCCTTCTTACAACAAGACATTATTTGTTTCTCATCTGGCTTCATGACAAAGGACGTCCCGTCCTTTGTCCTTCTGAGTAATTTTTTGTTGCAATAAATTATGCTAGCTTCTGGACCTTATTGGATTTTGAATGCTTTTGTTACATTTGCACAATGTGGTGGATTTTAAATTCTTAAAATTAACTTATATTAAACGCGAATCATAACCGCTACAAGATGATATATCGTATTATTGTACGTACGTTGGCAGACGTCTGTTTCGTTCCAATTTTTTTTGTGCGGCCTGTAAAAACGAGCCTTGCACTGGTTGCAATTGATGCCCTCGGTATTGTGCATACAGTTTTTGCAAACACCGCCACCTTCGAATCTGCCGTGAATGTCCAGAGATAATCTTTGAGCGTCAATGTTCGCATCGTAATCACATTCGCTCGAGTGATTGAAACAATTGCAAGCTGAAAACAATACAAACGCATCAGAATAAAAAGTAAACAGTCATCGACTGCAATATTTCAAACAACTCACGTTCGCAAACGAATTTTTGCCAGTGTTGCGATTGTCTCCACGCTTTTTGTTCGAATCCGGGACAGCAAGTTTCGCATTGCGCTCCGCACGTATGATGTTGGCATCGGCAGTGCAATTTATTTGCATCGTTCGGATCGGGGATATCGCAGGTTTGAGCGTGACCGTTGCACATACAACGACCGCCGATACTAATATCTTTAATCGAATAGAAATACTAAAACAATAATAAGCAACGTTAATAATCACGCAATGCGATAAAATATTATAATTATAAATATGAATTATACCCGTCGTGTAACTGTGGGATCTTGTCTCGCAACGGACATCAAATGTCCGAGAAGCGTTTTCGTTCTGAGCAATCGCAATCGCACGTTGGTAGCCTTAGTCCATTCTTGTAGCACCGATGAATTGAAATAAGTATTGGCCGACGGACGATTATTTAAAAGCGATATCGGTATCTGCAATTGTTTATACACAATATTATTTGTTTAATTAGTATTAATGAGTACGGATAGTTTACCTCGCCACCTTCGAGCGGTACTATTTTTGAATATTCGGTCGTGCAAATGACGGAATCGTCTTTTGAAATCGGAAACAGACTCTCTTTGCCGAAATGCGTTTCGCAATCTCTGCAATTGAATTAATTATTATATATATTTGATGTACATATTTGTTGATGATTTATATCGATGGATTTACCCGAGTGAATCTGAAAAATATTGCCATGCCGTATATGTTTTTCCATAATCCGAAGACTTCTCGAGGGCCCACAGTCCTGGGCGCGGTGAGTTTCCCATTCTCAAAAACACGTAAGCCACATGGAACACCTGACAACAAACAAATAACATTAAATTTGATCTGGCTATCTTAGTATTCAAATAGTCTTCTTAGTATTCAAATAATACTGTGATAATTGAATCTGTGTATTTTGCGATAAGAATTAATATTTAATTGATATGAATAAATGCAAAACAAAATATATATTTATATTTAAAAGATACGAATCACTATTTTCGACCTTGTCCTGGTAATTTTTTCTAGAATTACACTTTTTTTAAGAAGATTTTATACGTAAGTGTATGAGTTACGCAGCTCGAAGCATAATGGGCGTGGACAAAAAGTTCATGCACTTTTTCCAATACATTTTTAATGGGATTTAGTGCACGAACTTTTTGTCATAGCTTTATATTGATCAATTCTCTATATAAATCGATTCTTATGTATGTAATCATAGTTTGAGCTGTAGTTCTTTTAGTGAAAAATAACTTGTCCTATTTAAATTCAACATGAGATACAAATCAATTCAATTCATGTAAACAATTGTTCCGCACAAATTCGAACGTATAATAAAAATATGTGACAAGCGCCCCCGCCATCCTATGAGATAACTTTTCAACTGTACTGAAGATAACAAACGACACTTCCGTTCTAGATAGAAGCTCTCCAGGCATACTCAATTTTTGTCAATTTTATCCCGAAAAAAGAGCGCCATTACGATAAGCATTCGATCATCAGTTGGCGGCCACTGCTTTTTGCAAATTAATTTCAAATAAAAATCGCTCTACGACCAATAATGGGAATCGCATTCCGTAAATATATTCATCGGGTCTTTGACTTTTGTGGTGAAAGACTCTACAGCTAACCCCACTCATTTCTAAATAGAACCGATTCTAAAATAGGACAACAGACAAATATGAGAGTGCCGCACAAAATTCTACTGATTTACGACAGGATTAAAGCAATAAAAATTCATAAGAAATTCTTTTGACGCGCCGATTGTGTTATCAGATTTTTAAATTGTGCATTTAACGAGGTGTGTAGGTTTTGGCGTAGTTTTGTTAAGTGGATGATCTAATGGTTATGCAGCAATGCACTGACCTGTCCCAGATTGATGGTCACGTTGACTTCGTTGAGTTTCATGCCTCTGGACAGAGGGGGGCTCTGCCACCAGGTCTCCATACCGTCGACGGCATTCTCCGGAGGATGGGCCTTGGCCTTGACGTTCAAATCACACGTATCACAGACCTGAAAAAGAAATCAAATACATATTTTATTATTCGCTTATATGGAAAATCTATTCCAAGAATGACACCTTTAAAAAAACATAAAATGAGGATTCACCCATTCAGGCATAGCTAGAAGATTAAGTTTATAATTTCAACTAATTTGTATTGCCTTTTCCCTTTCGTTTTTTATTGGTTTATTTCGACTTCGAATTCAGGGCCCCCAGAGGACCCTAAATGCCGAGGGCCTCGATCCCTGGCATCGTTTCGCCTTAACACATTCCGGTCCGCTGGGTTTCGCGCCGAGTTTTACGTTGGGCGATTTCACGAAAAAAATAGCAAAAGTTAAGCAGTTTAGTTAAATCAGCAGATGTAACTCTGATACCATTTAAGTTACATCAATAATAGTTCAAAACTTCTCAAAGTGTGGTCTGCGTATCAATGAAATATAAATGGATTTTGGTTTAACGTCAGCGCCGACGAGGACTCGAAAACGCGTCCCCCGTACTTTACGTTGGCCCGCGAGGACGCGTTTTCGAGTCCTCCGGACCGCAACGTGTTAAGATAGTTAAGCGTCTGATAAGTAGCGCAATTCAATATGAAATAATATCTGATTGTTCTTGAAAGTATATTGTTATTAATCCAAAATATTTTTTTTATTTTACTAACAAATTGCTCGAAAGTAAAAAAAATGGTAATAGACACAGTAAGGTGTGTAAAATCTCATATCAGCAATCGTGGAAGATACACGCCCAATGCCAGCAATGTCCAAGAGAAAGAAATCTCCTCAAGGGAGTCCTCAAGTCATTGTGAGACCTCGACTACCATTCGATAGTCTGGTATAGCCCAAACACTCAGCGTGAGTGTCTCGTGGCTTGCAAATGATGATGATGATGATGATAATGAGACCTTTTTACATGAAGTCGCAGTCCGCGACGTTTCTTGAGACTTTGACACGACATACATATATTTATTTATTGATGAAGCCGCCTGAATGAATCTATGCTTCCGGGGCCCCTGAGGGCCCTTAATGGCGAAGGCCCCCAAATGTCGAGAGCCCTGATGCCTTGCATCCTTTTGCCTTAAGGTAGTGAAGTTTAGGTGATACAGTATCGAACAAAAAAAACGCAGAAAAAAAACTAAGCGATAAAAAACTTTGATTTATTCTATAAATATAGAATCAGTACCAAATCAAATGCAAATGGAGGTAATCGAGATGTATTGCGATTCAGATTTGACGGTAAAATTTAGTACTTCAGATTTTCAACTGAAATTCACCTTGGCTCAGTTTTGAAAATAATCGCTGCGAATAAGATATCTCTTAAAGTAGGAAAGATAGCGGAAAAGAGATGTCAAGTGTCAGGAATAAAACATTAATATTATCGTGATTCATGTTTATTTTTTATTCTATCGAAATGAACCTACGTTTCTATGAAAATTGATTAGGAAGTTTGTTTTTTTTTTTTGCCCCATATCAGCCTTTGAGTTTGACACGCTCGCTGTAGTAGATCCTCTTGAGCAGGGGTCGGCAACATTTTTACTGCGATTTTTCAGTAATTGCATTACTAATGTTTGTTGTTCAAGTATCTAACATTTAGAATTAAGATTTGAACGGATGGCACTTCAAAGTTGATTCGGTGCGTTGTCATTATGAATATATTATATACAAATCCCTCGATTTACGCGGTAGATAAGTTCCACGAAATATCGACATGCAAAAAAATATCGTGGAATATGTTTCCGGAAATTAAAAACCGCGTAAAAAACGTGATATTCTAGGAATATATTATTATTATAAATATACAGACGGAAAATATATATAAAAATTCTGATTCCTTCAAAGCAGAATTCATCCCGCTTATTTATTTCTCGTCGGATCCTTGATCGAGGAATAAAAATCAAATCAAAATGGTCCATTGTAGTGGCGGATTTATATTGATGCTGGAGCATCAGGACCCCGACAATTAGGGGCCCCAAAGAGGCCTTACTTATTACTCATTATTTTATGGAATTAGTAATGTTTTATTTTTTACGACGCATTAAAAACGAATGTCACCGACTCAAAGAATATATTAAATTAACTATAAATTAAAATAAAAACGAATGTTTAGCTCTCTCTAAACCAGGGGCGAGCAATCATTTTTTACGACGGGCCAGATACAAATTTTAAATTTGGTGAAAATAGACCCCAAGCATTTCAAATCTTATGATATTGATGAAGAATTCATTTGACTGAAATTTAATCGATATTTTCGATTTTTTTACTAATCAATATGACGCGTAAATGACGTGCAAACTCGGCGAATTTTCGCCGCACGTGTCACTAGTACGGTTTCACTCGCACTTGCAGATCGTATCGGATGCGATCGAGAAAAAACATCGCGCCCGAGAGAATATTTATTTATTTCTTTTCTTTCTTGTTCCCACTAATATTTTTAGCAATAAATAAATTTGACCCCACCGAATCACTGATCACATTATCATCTCTAATAGCTATTTCTGAGCACAACGATTTCTAAGACGCATTTACTTGTGTTGTTTAAATCCTTGCATGCTGAAACAACACGCTCTTTGTTTTTTTTTTACGCGGTTAGCTCAACGCTATCAAAATACGATGTATCATATTTCGGCAACCAAAGGTTTTAAAGTAAAAAGATACAGTGACAATTATCGCAGATGCAAATATTTATAAAAAAAAAAAGTATGAGCAAACATGATATGATACATTCGAAGTGCAAATATTTCTATTTTTAAATACTGTCAAATATTTGGAAGCATTTCTTCTTTATACAGGTCTACCGGAAAGTTCTGTCCATTCCGGTTACAACAAGTTTCAACAAGTATGCG
>JAGXCT010033848.1:0-16504 GCA_022495035.1 Philopotamus ludificatus | reverse complement strand
ACATTAACATTTATTTTTGAAATAATTATTTTATGGACATATTTAACTTGAAATGTCAATATTAGCATATTTATTGAACGAAGCGTATTTTAACATTACCAAATGCACACGGACTGGAATTGAAGACGCCTCTAGGTGGACAAACACCCGAATCGATGTGGCAATAACACTGATTTGCCGAGTTCAAAGATGGATCGTCAAACACATCTTTCGGTGGCATGTATCTCCACGCTGGGATGTTATTGAAAACCTGAAAATTATATGCATTACTACGTGTATTTATAGTATTATAATTATAATATATAAATTAAAAACGCGTACCTCGACTTTCTTCCGAAACACAAAGGGATATCTTCTGCATAAATTACTATTAAAAATGTACAACGGCTGTTTGCCATCAACCATGAACGTCGGAAACATTGTACCATCAGTGGCGTCAATTCTGTAATATAACAATTTATTTAGAAACATCGCATTATAAACTGTATTAGTATTAGGTAAAACGGAAAAAAATGACATTTTTTTTACTGCAATAAAAAAATATTTCAGAAAAAACCACATAATATTACTCTGTTATAAAATTTTTTTCATTGTCTATAATCTTCCTTCATATCATAGGCAACTTTTTCACTTCATTTCCGTAAAACTCTGGCAGTTTACTGTTAAAATATTAATCTAGGTGATTTTTCACCTGTTCAACATTTGCAAATTTTTATCACGAAGTAAATGTTTCATTGATTTAAATAAATGATAGTTGGAAGGTGCGATATCAGGTGAATACGGTGGATGTGACAAAAGTTCCAAATCTAGTTCTCTGATTTTGTCCTGGGTGATTTTTGTTGCATGAGGTCTTGCATTATCATGCTGAGAAATTCTCCTGCTGTTAACCATAACAGATTGTGTTTTTAGTAATTCCAATTTTAATCTTTCTAATTGGGCACAGTATAACTCTGTCGTAACTGTCTGATCAGGTTTTAATATATATCGAAATATCCCACCAAACACTAAACCATTTTTTTTAATGATAATGTTGGCCGAGGAGTAGGCACATGTACCTGTTTTGAAGATAACCATTGTTTCTTTCTTCTAGCATTACTGTAAAGGACCCATTTCTAAACCTCAGTAATAATTCTTCTGGGAAATGGATCTGTTTCGTGTCTTGACAATAAAGATGCACAGATTTTAACGCGTTGCTCCAAGGGGAGAGATCGTGCGGTACCCAAATTCCTTGCCTGTTTTTTTCCGCAACCTTTTCAAATGATCTTGCACAGTTGTTATTGGACAGCCAGATTCATGTGACAAATCCTTCACTGTTTTACGCGGATCAGCTTCCACCAATGAATTAAGGGCGTCATCCTCGATTTTGAGGGGTTTTCCTGCTTTTGGCTTATCTTTAACTCCCTATCACCACCTTCGAACTTTTTAAACCATCTAAGCACTTTCGCAGTTTCAAAACGTCTCCATAAATATCGCAGATGGTCTGTGTAGCTACTTTCGAATTTAATCCCTTATCAAATAAAAACCGCATGAAATACAACAAACGTGTCTCTTTAATCTCAGGCTTCTGCATTTTTCTACTACGGCAAAGAAAATAAAAATAATGTAAAAATGGCAAGAATAAAAACAGAGAATTCAAAGAACATTCAAAATGATAGAAAATCCGACGTGCTAACTCAACGGCAACCAGTGACAAACTGATTTTAAAGTGACGCACCAGAAAAAATATCATTTATTTCCGTTTTACCTAAAAATATATTATGGGGACCGAAATGACATTTTTTAATAATAATCATTTTTTTTTGCTGACGAAAAATATTAATTTGTTAAAAAAATCCTAAATACTAATCAATAAAATAATTTCCAAAACTTTTCCCAGCGTAAAGGCAGTTGTTCGATTCCCTTTTTGAAAAAGTCCTTTGATTTTTATTGAATAATTTTATCCGACGGCGCGAGATCCGGTGAATAGGGTGGATGAGTTTAGGGTTCCAATTTGAGTTCCCTTAATTTTTCTTGTATTATTTTAGCACCGTGAGGTCTCCCGTTATTGTGTTAAAGGATCGTTTTTTTGTTATTGACCAAAACAGATTGTTTTTTATGTATGACAGTCTGACCAAGTTCAAGCAATTCATAGTGTAGAATTCCAGAAAAATATCACCACACACAAACCTACTTCATTGTTAGTGATGGTAGAGGGGTTTGAATAGCTACTTCTCCGGGAGAACGCTATTGTTTTTTTCGTACAGGATGTTGTATAGCACCCACTTCTCATCTCGAGTTACAATTCGCCGGCTTCATACCGAGACAAAAGAGACGAGCAGATGATACGCCGTTGATCGAGCGCCGTGTCCGTCAATTCGTGACGAATCCAAATTCCTTGACTGTACAATGTTCCTATGCGACGAAGTTGATCCTAAACTGTAAACCATAGACAGCCAATCTTCAATGATAAAAATTCCTCAAATGTTTGATGGGGATCTGAATCATATGATCATCTAATTTTTGGGATCGTCCTTTTCATGCGACATCTTTGAGATTTTTATTTCCATTTTAAACCATCGATGACCCTTGTTTAGTACCAGAACATCCCGTATTAATATAAAAGTATCGGTATTTTTTTTAACTGCTTCGTTTACCTTGATACAAACTAACTGTGAATGAGCTCACCAATGAAATTTTGATTACTTTTCAGTCCCCGTAATATAAAAAATAAAAAAAAATATGAACCTGTTACATTCTTCAGTGCCCCAATACTTGAGTCTATCTTTGCCGTTCATAGTTTCGATGATTCCAAGCTTGTTTATATCTTTTTCACCAGTGTTTATCGTAATTTTATCGCGGAGTGTTCCGTTGCTCTGTTCGATCAAAGAAAGTCGTTAAAATAACATATTTGTTTAAATTATCTATATCAAATCAACTTACTGTTACTAACAACCCAAATTTTTCAAATGGAAGATCGCCTTTTAATTTCAAAAATGGTTGTGCCAACGAAATTAAATTTTCATCGTATCCCCATAGAAAACGATGTAGAGGTAAGTCTCGGAATGCTTTCGTCTGTATCGTAGCCAAAACTGCAGAAAGTCCCATTTGTGCCATATAAAAACTTTCTTTCACCATTGACATTGCAGTCTGCATATAAAAATATAGTCACATTATACATTTTACATAATAATTATGGAATATTAAATCTTCTGCGATTACGTCAGATAAGTAATAGCTATGTCAATTAAAAACATATTTGTCTTAATCTTTATAAGATGTATTTGTGATTGCATATGATTAATAATTAAACTAGCCGTGCCGATGGGTTATACCCCAAGTTTTTTTTTATTTTTCACGAATTAATATAAATCCTACATGCCACAAGCTTTTTGTATTTATAAAAAAATGTCTAAATAATAAATATTACAAATAATCAATGTCCTCTATTGTCTACAATTGCGATAAAAAAAATAGAAACAACAATATTCGCTTCTATTACCATGCGCGCGATGTTTTTTCTCGCTCGCATCCGGTATGAGTGTGAGTGTAACGTGCAAATGACACGTGCGGCAAGAGCTCAGTCTACGGAGAAACATCGCCGTGAGCGTTATCTTTTACGCGTCATCATGATTAGTCAAAGAATTTAAAATGTCGATCAAATTATGAACCATATACTGAAAAACAATTTTTATTCTTAGAATAACTCATTTAAAAAAAAATGCTTGGGATCCCTGAGAGACCTCATATGTTCGAGGCAATTGTTTTCAAGTCGCCGTGTTAGATGGGTTAATAAATAATCAATTTTATCATATTAAATTATTGGAAATACTTAATGAATCATAACAAAAAACTTATTCAAACAAAACTGATCAATTTGAAAGAAAATATGATGATTTATTGTTTTTCTCAAAAAATATTTATTCATCGAAAATGATTAAAATTTTCCTATTTAGAGTAGTTCACATCAAATGAATCTTTTTCAATTGCCAGTTATTTTCTTAATCATCGTAGGACTTCTAAAACGCAGTTTCCAATGTGGCTATTTGTACCTTCAGAAATTCTGTCTTTATCTTCTCAATGTTAGCAAGACGTTATCCTTCCAAGTCTTTTTATTGTCCTCAGGAGTAGGAACATGTTGTCATAACCATTTTATTTAAAAAAAGGACAAGGAGAGAAGTATGAAAGTCTCGTTATGTATTCGAATTTATTCAGGTGGTAAAACCTTCAGGTAGTTCTTCTTATTGATCATAACCTGATTTCAAGAACCTACACTGAGCTAAGCCATTGAAATTGAAAAATATAGCGATCAAAGCATTCACAATCCATATAACTTGACAATTTATTCTCTCTTGCTACTTTAGGAAGCTTCGATCAACCTAGCCGTGCCGATGGGGTCTATTTGGGATCCAAAGATTTTTCTCGAACAACACTTTTAATATAAATTCTATAGGTCGCAAACTTTTTTTATTTGTCTAAAAAAAGTCTATAGTATCCTAAAGTCGTTTCGTATCGGATGCAAGCAAGAGAAAACATCGTACAAGTCGAGTGTTGTCGCGTGTCGGTATTGGACGTGGTGGCGATGGCGATTTGCATAATCATGGTTTAGTATATTCTACGGAGCTATGAGAAGCCAGGCCGCTATCCAGGCCAATTCGGTGACGTATGTGCTATAATAGGTGCCCGTAACACCCGATCAGACCGTAAATTGAATACGAATTGGCTCTAGCCTCGTCTGCTTATTATGGTTACAATCCGCAGGTTGACAGCTCGGCTCCCGGGCTCATGGCTGGCGACCTGGCCCCTATTTGAAGAGCCAAGATAGCCTGGAGGACGACCATCACAGTCCTGGCATCAGGGTTGGGACAAACGTGTCTCTGCTGGAGATCGCGTAGTGTCCTCCAGGTGGTAAAGACCCGCCTCAGGGTTAGCAGGTCACTTATGTATGTATGTGCAAGTGCTGAAACCACATGCCACGAGCCGGGAGCCTGCTTCAGTCGCAGTGGAACATCGAGTTCGCACGTCACTTATGCATTGATTATTAAAAAAAAATCCGAAATATCGACCAAATTATGAAGAATGTCAATATATTGTAGAAGAATTTATCAATATCTTGACTTAAAATGCTTGGGGTCTATTTTCATACAAAATAGACCCTATCGGCCAAAGTCGCTGGTTTGACAGATCAGTTAAAGCAATTCGACTTTAGTTTTCAAGTCATATTCGTACACCATGTTTCATCATAAGATAGAGTCCATCTGATTAATATATGATCCTCGTTGATCAGCACCATCTAAGTAATATCTATTCAACATTGCTTTTGGTGAAAATTCCACAATTTCTCTAGATTTTTTTCTCCCACGCGTCTCATCCCCTCTAATGATAAGCTAATATCATCAGCCACCTCGCTGATAATGTTTCGATGATTGTCCATAATATTTGTTTCTCCTTTTCGACCTTGTCATCAGTTGTTGGCGTGCTAAAGGATACACTCGTCATCTTTAACGGATCTCTTAGTTTGTACCACTTGTAAACTCTTGTCTTATTTAAAGAAGACTCAGGAAAATCAATATTTAAGATTCTTAATGCAGTATTTCACTTTATCACAATTTATTAGTACTTTTATTGCAAATTATTTGCATTAGATGTACTCAAAATATTCACTTGTTATTCAGTATTCATTGCACATTGATTAGTAAAAAAGATCTAAAATTTCTACCAAATTATGAAACATATCATGGAAAACTATTTTTATTCTTAGAATAATCCATTTTTTAGCATTTTAAGTCATGATATTGATGGAGAATTTATGAATATCTTGACTAGAAATGTTTGAGATATATTACTATGGAAAATGGGGTATATTTTCCATAGTAAATATACCCCATTGGGCAAGAAAGAGACAAAGTGTATGGCACAGTTCCCATCGTAATCATCGCTGGATGCTTTTCTATTTTCTTTAGAAATTCATTTTACAACGGCAACTTGTTAAGCATTTCGTTAAAATTAAGTTCAAGAAATATTTCATTTCGGGGTCCAGTAATAAAATTTGAAAGCTAAATTATAAATATGATGTATCGAAATGCTGCTCGCGAGCTACCGTTTGGCGACCACTAGCCTACACCAACGGCCACACAAAAATTAATACTCTTGTTGTTTTGACAATTTTAATCTGATTTTAGGCTGATGATTTGTTTTTTTTTAATTGTCTAGGATGTGTGCATAAATTATTTTTTGCCGATTCCTAAGAAATCAAAAATCTTGACACTTCGGTATGGAAAATAATTATATAGTAGGAAGTGACCGAACGACGATTAACAGATTCTTTTGAATAAATCCAAATACCAAGGATTTAACTACTTCCGATGGGCATATATTCCTAAAGGTCGAGATAATTGTATAATTAGGCAAATGATTCCGAAAAATAATTCTAAAACTACAACTGAAAATAAAATAAAATGAAACATTTTTCATCTTCCAAGAAAAATGGCATTAGATTTAAATACTAACGACGAAAAGAGAATTAAATGAGCATGACTCTAACTCGAGAGGCACAACCAAAAAGCCAACATTTTATGCTGATTTTTGATCAGGGTTTGAACGCAAATAAAGTCACAAACACTATTAATAAAAATAATGGGTCAATCCTAACGATAAACAGACTTTAATTTTGGTTTAGACGCTTTAAATCAGGCGACAGGAAATTACAAGATGCCTCTAAATCAGGACACCTTGGCAAAGTAAGAAGGATGAGTATTTGGAAGCTGCACTAACTGTCTGCGGATAACAAAGCAGAGCGACAGAATCCAATCGCTCTTGTCAAGACAAAGAAGGCGACCTTTTTTCTTTTAATTTTTCATTGGAGAGATAAATATATCGTATAGAATAATTTTAAAAAAATAGCTTTCTAAGAAACGTCAATCCTGACTTTTGGACGTTTACCAAGTTTATTTTATGCGTTTGGTCAAATATGTATAAAGTTATTCACTAAGATTTTTTTGAACCTGAAACGATAATTGCTGAAATTTATTGTCGACAATTAAACACACTCAAAACATACTGTAAGAAAGACGACTGAGTTTATACAAATGAAGAGGAGTCATTTTAAAGCATAATGACGCACGCTAACATAAAGCCATTTTTTGGTCAACAACATTTGTTTACTATCTTTACTATCTACCCAATATATCATTTTATTATTTTTGCATGTTCTTTTAATCTTATTAACTAAAATTTTAGCACACAGTGACGTCAATAATGATCCTAAACGAGTTAGCATTCTTTACTTGAGCAATAAAGGAAAATTAATACTAAATAATAAATTTACATCGCACAAAGAATACACGGGAAAATATAAATCATTTTAAAACACAGTGTTTAAAGATACTAATCCAAATTTATTTAAATAAATTCGCCATTTTGTCTATTTATCGTAAAGAAAATGTCAAATAAAATCTAATGATGGCGAAAATTCAACAATCATTTAAAACGATTATTTTCTAACCGGTCTGTCATGGCGGCTCAAAACCAACGGCGCTCTCCGATGGGGTATATTTTGTATGAAATGAATGTATGAAAATAGACCCTAAACATTTCAAGTCAAAATATTAATAAATTATTCGACAATACCTTGACATTTGTTTTAAAAATGGATTTACAGTGGAACCCCCAATTACACTACCCCGAATTACGCGCTGAGATCAAATATTCGCCGCAAATCCCCCAACTGCGCGGTCGCATTCACATACAGTCAAACGTTGGGTAGCATCTGTGTATTCAACACGTGCTAAGCTATACGCACACAGCCGGACGGCTTCACTTCCCCAATTATAGACTCCAAATAACACGGTCCCGGTTTAGTGTTAGTGGGGGTTTAACTGTATCTATGAATAAGTTGCTCATAATTTGGATATTTTTACTAATCAATATGACGCGTAAGTGACGTGCGTACTCGACGATGTTCCGCCGCGACTGAGGGACGCTCCCGGCTCGTCGCATGTGGTTTCACCACTTGCACAGCACGATGTTTTTTCTCGCTCTTATCCGGTACGGTGCGATAAAAAACATCGCATTCGTTCTCATGTAAAATTAAATTGTTGTTTTTATATTTTTTTTCGCAATTACGGACAAATAAAGTCAATGATTTTTATGTATTTATTCTTTAGACTTATTTAGAAAAATATAAAAAGTTTGCGACATATATAGATCCCATCGGCATGACTAGGTTAAATATACTTTCAAAACAAGCCTTTTGAATTTAACCGACAACATCAACTTACGGATAACTGAATATTTTCACTATTGCTTCCATTTACTTTTCTTTGGAAAAAAAAATCAGTTTTTGCTATGGCATATGTCAAAAAGGTTGCTAGATGTTTGATGTTGACAGATATTCGTTATGTATTTATTATGTTATGAAATGTATTTTAGTATAATGTCTTTCTTTAAATCGCAATCTATTTTATTATGTTGTAAAATAAAAAAGTATCAAAATTTCTAAAGAAAAAATTGGGGGTGAGGTGGCACTCGTGAGACACGAAACCTTGCCTCATACCGAAATAATCCACCACAAGACCCTGTTCTCAACAATAACTATCATAAAAACTAAAAAAACAAAAAAGACTTTAGACGAAGAATTGAGGGTAGCTAACAGTGGCGTACGGTAGAAAAAAAATATAGTTTTTTTTTTTAATTTTTCAATGGAACTATCATAAAGTGCCCTTCTGTTAGTTTTATGTGTATTTTTTTCTCCATTGATATTACTTGAAAAATTGTCGCAAAAATAGAATTCATGTATAAATAATAATAAAATTCATTAAAAAAAAAATTGTATTTTTTTTCCACACTCAGCACACCCAACATCAACACCACCGTGCGCCATTGAGTAGCTATATCAAATATTATATATAAATATCATAACCACTATGTGAAATAGAAGCAGGATAAATAAACTTTTAAATTTCAATGAGTTGAAATAAAGGACAAAAGGACAATGATCCTGTCAAATGATACTGAAGTTTCCTAATTAGATCAATTCAAACATTCCTTCTCGCGCAAATTGATTATTTATCCAATTTTGTTTATCACATATCACATTTTTTTTCATAAAATATTATTTTAAAAATAATTAAACTTTACAAATTTTGGAGACCCAA
Source organism: Philopotamus ludificatus (assembly GCA_022495035.1). NCBI lineage: Eukaryota > Metazoa > Arthropoda > Insecta > Trichoptera > Philopotamidae > Philopotamus > Philopotamus ludificatus. Next base: position 7,373 of record JAGXCT010033848.1, on the reverse strand, counting down.
TAAAAAAACTTATTTATTAATAAAACTCACCAATAGTGGAAGATTAGGCACTATGACTTTATCGTATTGAGTTCCAGTTGACTGATTTGCAACAAATTGATACGATTTCTTCTCCTGGTACGATAACGTCCCGTTTGGATGAAAGTGTAGATTGACTCGATTTATAGTTACACTACAACATAAAATAGTTAAACAAATTATTAATGAAGTATCATCATCATCATCATCATCTTAATTTTCCAGCCACTAGACTCATTCGCCTAGTAGTCGAGGCCAAAGGAATCTGAGTCTCACATGTGACGTGAGAGTTCCCCTTTCGTGTCCATACCGCGGGGACTCAAGCCTTTTTGGTATGCGGTTTTTTGTAAAGAATTTCCCTCTCTTGGCCATTGCTGGCATTGGACATGTATCCTCTACCTTGTTGGTATCGGAAGTTAATTAACCCTATCGCGCAATAGCAATCCTTTCATCATGGGAAAGACATCTTTTGAGAGGGGTCCCCTAGAAAGAAGGAAGAGAAACGAAAGTATCGAGACTAGATCAATTATCGGTCTACAGATTAGGGTTTTCCTTCCCAGGGCATACTGACTCTGTGGTAAAAAATCCATTAGAGATCAGATTTGTTTATGCACATGAGGGAACCTATACACATACGTGTACATATTTTTCCAGGGGTGCATAACTTGTTAAGAAATTATCAAAGTTCCTTGGATTTTTAGTCAGCTCCATGTATTTTGTGTCAACTGGACAATAGATGCAGGATAATGTTAACAATAATAAAAAAACAAATTTAATTTAGCCAATTCACACAGAATGCATATTTTTGATTTAACGTTGAAGTGTTGCTGACCATCAATTTTAATGGTATGGTATATTTTAATTAAAATTACCTATAAACGTATGGGCCCACTTCTTCGACGCGAAGCTTTTTATCTGTGCCGTTAATATAGGCATCGATATTTGTGTAATTAAATATGTAAACCTTCGTCAACGGATGTATCGGTGGATTTCGCCACATTTCAAATGCAGCTGAATTGTTTTTGATTATTCTATTCTGAAATATAAACAAAATTATTAACAATAAAAATTACGATCGTATATAATAATAATGGTAATATTTTGTAAACTTACGGAAAGTATAGCATTATTGAAAACATTTGTAAAACAGAATATAACACTACCTATAAAACTTGCTAAAAATATCACTGCCAACACCGATATTACTGAAATTTAATTAAAAACATATATATAAATATTTAATCGAGGCCATTAAATACTCGAACTCGTTCTATTAAAACTATAATATTTCCCTACGCCTAATTATTTACAACTCTAATTAGTGTGGGTAATCTTTGAAAAAATACGTCGGCAATAAATGTTAAATTAAAATTAATCTGATATTTATAAATTGAGAACAAGGCAAACATGATCAAATATGTATTGAAGGTATTATTAAGAAGGTATATTAAAAATAGGTTCGACTATTTTTTTCATACATTAATATAATATATAATAATTCTTCTGTGCGAGTTGTAATAAACACTATAAAAAATGCTGTCAATCAGGAAAATCAATCAAGGATAACTGTTTTTTTCGTTAGTTTTATTAACTAATATGGCATCAACATGTATAAATCATAACCATAAATATTGGTTTTAATTTTATGCAAAATTCCAACAATAAAAAAAAATTATGATGACAAAGTAGTAGAATTCTATATAAAATTATGTTGTAAATTATTCTAGGTATTAGCATTAACTATAGGGCACAATTTTTAAATTATGGTTAAATACCAGTCTCACTTTAATCGCGAAGATACATAATAATAATAATAATATAAGTTCTTGGTAAATATAATTTTCTATAATTAAAAACATTTTGATGAAAATGTTCGAACAACTTTTAATTTATCCCATGGTCTCTTTACCAAACTATTTTGAAATAAAATCTAAGAAAATAAATCATGCATCAAGAATTTTATCACATTTCTCTGTATTATTATTTTTATTTTTTTCATGATTTAGAAGGAATGTGAAGGGATTTAAGGGACATATAATTTTTTAGTATAATCCCATTATGGTTTGTTGACACATATGCCGTATTTTTAAAAAAACATCTCTGAAAGGCCGTTCAAACAGGCTGTGTGTTTTTAGACCCTCCGAACTTCATACAAAAAAGGGGAATTTGTAGAAACATTAATTATCCAACTTTAACGCAAAGATGTCGTCGAGCATTTACAAACCTTAATTATTAAAAATAATAAGGGCAAAAAAAAATATTTTCTATAGTTTGAAACTGGAAATAATCCTATATAAACAATCTCATACATAGGGCGACACGCACATCCCCACCACCACCCACCAAAAAATCTGTATCTTCTTTTATATTTCAGCTAAAACTATGAAAATCAGAATGCATATAGGCGAAGATATATTCTTTCATTAAAAATAATAAAATATAAAAATATCTTTCTAAATAATGTTTAAAAAAATATTTCAAAATAATAGTGACGAAAATTTTACAGTTATGGAATCTTATTCTGTATAATTTTGTATATTAAACTACAGCAGTCGCTCCAGCGGTTAGGTGCCCTGGCCCTTTCCCTGTGTTCTTGTACGTTTCCAAGCTTCACTAGGCTTTCGTTTTTTCTAGCGAGATGCCCGAAGTATCGCAGAATCCCTTTGAAACATGTGGTTGAAAGTCAATTGTCTTTTTCGTTCCCGATTTCTTTTAGGATAGACTCGGTTGTGCGTTTAGCGGTCCATGGTATTCCCAGCAGGCTATTTTTAGCCATCCCTATTCGCCTTCTTATTTCTGTCTCGCAATTTCCGTTACTCGTAAGTAGTGATTCGAGATATAGAAATTTTTCAACCCTCTCCAAATCTGGAAGATTAAGAGATCTGGATAGCTGATTACTTCTGTCGATTATCAGCTTGATTTTGGTGATATTGATCTCGAGTCTGAGTTTTTTTTAATTTCGCAGATGAGCATATGATTAAAAAAAATTGGGATTGTTGATAACATATGTTATTTAATGGCACCAGCTGTATTTGTTATGATGCCAGCTGTATGTGTCTTGTGAAAATAACAATCATATACATTTAGTGATCTAATTTGTACATGAAATCGATTTTGCCTCACTGCACTGTACTTAAAATAAAAATATAATCGATTGGTGTATCCCTGAGGTAAGAGAACATCACGTTTATCAGTAATTAATGCACTACCTTACGATAATATTTAAATACTGGTCACATAATAAGTATGATGCGTTATCACAAATCTAATGCAAAAAAAATAGCATTGCGCTATTTAACATCACAACAGCTCACCTGCTATTATATTTAAATCAAGCAGTTGTGTACGATTTGGTATTCTGAATAAATCCATAATCGTTATGCGGCAATAATAAATATAAAAATTTGTGTTAAAAAATTTAACTATTTCACATCCTCTGACATTGAAAATAGTATCTGAGGTCAGGTACTATCTCGATATTATACAAGAAATAGATTAAAATATTAATTCCACGTCTATCTTAAAAAAATAACATCTATCAATGACCTAAACCTCCGTATTTATCGTGTTTCTTAGGCTGAGTCGAATGTCATATCGTGATTTGTTACCATGCTATCATCACTAGTGTTTTTTTCATTCAAAAATATGTTTTTATTTGTGTTTTTACGCTATCCTAACCCGGTGTCACGTGATAAATGAGTCATGTGCAATGTATATTGATAACAGCAGACGGTCTTCGACATCGAAATCCATTGTCGTCGCAATTGTCTTCAATCAAGAGCAGTCGTGAGTTCGTTCTGCCCACGCCGGTGTGTGATGAATCAATCCATTGACGGCTTCTTTTATTCACAACATGGCTAGTCATTAATTAATGCATTTTGCAAAATTCGAAAGATTTACAGTTATTGTATCAGTAAATATAGAAGAGATTTTTTTTTATTATTATTATTGTTAAAATAACCATATTGAGTCTAGACTTATCGATGAGCAACATGGATTTCGGCCAGGACGCTCAACAGTCACGGGCATTCTTAGTTTTTCAAACTTTGTGTCTAAGTCACTCTATAAGAGGGTCCAAGTCGACGTTATCTATAACGACTTTGAAAAAGCGTTTGATACATTCGATCACACCAGACTCATTTTGAAACTTGATAGTTTTGGGTTCTCGGATAATCTCGTACGTTTCTTCTCGAGTTACAACATGTGACATACGACTCCCGAACGTCGTATGCTTACAATACACCGGTATTCCACAGGGGTCAAATCCAGGACCTTTATTATTTGTCATTTATAAATGATATTTATCGGGTTCTTCAATGTAGATTTGCAGCTGGACATTGATTCTTTGCGCGATTGGTCAATATTAAATCGTCTTCCATTAAGTATTGGAAAATGTCAAACAATGACATTTTCTAGATCAAAGGAGCCCAGCATTTTTAATTACAGACTTGGGAGCGTTACTCTTCCTAAGCAATCGTCTGTTAAAGATCTGGGTATTTTATTTTTTTCTATGTTAAAATTTAGTTTACATGTATCGGACGTCTTGAGAAATTCTCATCACATACGTAGCACCATAGTCATACGAGTGCTATACGATGCATTGGTTCGGAGCTTGCTCGAATCAGCTTCCATTATAGAGTAATAGCTCTGGTTACCAGAGAGTTTCCGAGAGCACCAGTGCTAACATTTGGCGGAAGAAAAAACACGCGCAAAAGAAATTGATGGTAGTGAGGTCGCTCCCATAAGGGCAACTTAAACAGTACAAGGGGGTTATGTACTGCGCCAACCAACAGCTTAAAGAAGTACTTTGCCAAGTATATTCACTTTCTTTTCTCGAGAATTACATAGGCCAGGCAACCCTGAATCCAAGCACTGGGGTATAAGCTCGGATAAAATCCAAATTCCCTCATGTAGAGATATCTTAAGAATTCTGGATTTTTTCTAGCCTGAGGATATTCGAAGCGTCATATGGGGCCTAGACGATAGATCCTGATTTAAGCAAGCTCCAAACCAATGTATCGTATAGCAACCTTATTACTAAGGTGCTATATATGCAATGAGAATTTCTCAAGATAAAGCCTAACATTCTTGAAGCTCTATTACATACCTCGTATACATGTGAATTGAATCCAAAAATATGATGAAGAAATGGCCGATCTGTTCAAAAGAGTTGTCTGCGAAATTAAAAAAAAACTAGTATTCGAGATCAATATTAGCACGTCCCTATTTGGGATCCCAGGTTTTTGATTTTTCTTGAATAACTCTTTTAATTGAAATCATACATGTCACAAACTCTTTTTTTGTCTAAAAAAGTCTCACATAATCAATTATCTTTATTGTCCGCATTTACGAAAAAAATAAATAATAACAACAATATGCGTTTCTATTCGCTCCGAACCGGTTGCGAGAGGGAAAAAACATTGCAGGTGCGAGTGAAACCGCACACGTGTCAAAGTGGGAACGAGCTCTGCGTCGCGTGCGATATTTTAGATATATCTACTCATATAATGAATAACTATTTTTATTCTTATAAAAATCCATTTTTTTAAATGTTAAGATATTGGTTAAGAATTCATCAATATTTTAATTTAAATGCTTGGAGTCTATTTTCATACAAAATATACCCAAATAGTTGGTTTCGAGGCGCCGTGGCATATCGGTTACCTAAACCAAGCTGATGATAATCTACGGATGTAATCAGCTATCCATATCTCTTATTCTTCCAGATCTGACTTAAGAAGGCGAACAGGCATGGCTAAAAATGCAATGTCAAAGTTATCGACAATTTAGAAAAACGGGAGATATCCAAGAAGATGAAGAAAGTGTGGTATTCTCAATTTTTATTAATAGCATAGAAACCTAGACCATAAATGAGAATATGAGGAAGAAAATTGTCGTCTTTTGAAATGTGGTGCTGGCGACGCCTGCTGAGAATACCATGGACCGCTAAACGCACAAACGAGTCTGACTTAAAAGAAATGGAGAACGAAAAAAACGACCGATTATCAACCACATGTCTCAATAGGATTCTGCGATACTACCAGCATCTCGCTAGAAGAAACGAGTAAAAACAAATTTATTTTATTAGGTCGTCCATATTATTTAACGCTAATTATCACGTGTATGGTATATATCAAACACTGACATCTAATTAGAATGTTAGATTGGTAGTCAAAAAATTGTAACAACCAAATAAAAACTTTTTTTTAATTGTAACATGGTTTGACCGGTGTAACATGTTTTTATATCTATAAAAAAATAATTATAATTTAAATATTTGCAATACATACGTCAAATGTAATCGGGATTACATCGACAACGTAAATGGCAAGCGGTGCGACATGAAAACAAGTCTCGTTTTATTCATTAACGACATACAGCATGTCCTTTCTTGTCATTTCTCACTCTTAAAACTGTTTAAATCAGTTTCTTCAATAGATGCCCTTTCACTGCAACTGAAGAATTCTTTGCTCGAATGGACATCTACTAATCGTCTTCCGCTTAGTGTCGGAAAATGTCAGGAAATAACTTTTTCGAGATCTACAGGATTTCTAACCCTTAATTACATGCTTGAGAACGTAATTCTTCCTAGATTGTCGTCAATCAAAGACCTTTGAATTCTGTTCTACTCTAAATTTAGATTCAATTCTCATGTATACAAGGTATGTAATTGAGCCTCAAGAATGTTAGGCTTTTTTTTGAGAAATTCTCATTACATACATAACACCTTAATAATAGGGTTGCTATACGATACATTGGTTCGTAGCTTGCTTGAATCAGGATCTGTCATCTGGGCGCCATATGACGCTTCGAATATCCTCAGGCTAGAGAAAATCCAGAAGAAATTCTCAAGATATCTCTACATAAGGGAATTTTTAATTTACCCGAGCGTATACACCACTGCTTGATTCAGGGTTGCCTAAGTATGTAACTCTCGAGAAAAGAAGGTCAATATACTTGGCAAAGCATTTCTTCAAGCTGTTGGTTGGCGCAGTACATAACACCCTTGTAATAAAATTATGCGTTTTCCGATGAAAATAAATAGTAGTCTCACAGTTTGGCATCAAACAGTCTAAATAATTAACATGTGTATTATAATCATTTCATGTCTCGGACCAGTGGTCGCCAAACTCGGTAAATTTATAAATATGATAAAATATCCTACGCGAGCTACCGAAATATCTCTCGCGAGCGACCGATAGCTCGCGAACTACCTTTTGGCGACCACTGTTTATACTAAGACCATGTCTTAGTCAAATTAGTACTAGTACCAAATACATAATCAATCGGCAACGTTAAGTACACCTGTCCCTCAATTAACGCGGTTTTTTTTAACGCGGTTTTTGTAAAACCGC
>JAGXCT010033847.1:0-53034 GCA_022495035.1 Philopotamus ludificatus | reverse complement strand
AGATGGCATTAAATTAATTAATTCCAACGCGCCAAACTACCTATATAAATATTTTTTTTTATAAAACATGCTGAGGTATTGGGCTATCATCTTCCTCTTACACACCCTCTGGTCAGTGTTTTATAGAATTCCCTGAATTTATAGCTTTCGTCGGACACCTATCCGTCTACTAACTTAGCTCAGTCTGGGTTAACTTGTATTATCGAAATATATGCACGTTACCTATAAGCCATAACACATGAATACATAGTAATCATTAATGAGTCCTTTGCATTGTGATGCATAAAATTTGCGTCGGGGCCCACACAAGCATGATTGCATTTGTCGATTTACATGAAAATACCTACAGATCTGGCGCTGACTGACGTTTCAGCTTTAGGTCCCAGTTCGGCCTACTGCGGTTAGCGCAGATCTGCGCCGAGCTGTTAGTTAATTCACCTCATTACTGTTGAATACTGTTGCATCAACTTGCAGTGCAGGACTGCATCGTGCAATTTGCATCATTCAAACAATTCCCACCGATTTTGAATTACAATAGAGCGATGCCAAGGCGAGATATAAATTAATTTTGTTGACCCAATACACTTTGCATGTATTTCGGGAGAGTTCGCCCATGTGTACGCCACCGGATAAATTTAGCAAATTGAATCACATGGTAAGCCTGCACACAGCGGCCAAACAAGCCCTTCCATCATCTTGGAGCAGATCCGCATTAACATTTCCATAATAAAGTTCCGTGGGAGACTTGACTTATGCAAAGCTGAGGAAAACTTGCGCGAAAAAACCAGAGAATGGAAGACGCTTACGTTGGTAAAGTTTTATTGCAAGCGACTTGAATGCGTAATGAATAATTTATAGTGGTGCGTCCCGGAGGCGGTGCCGTATTGTGGTACATGGCGTGGGATGCTTCGTTAGGGCGGCTAATAGACCGCACGAGGGATAGGGCTATTGTCCTTGGTTTATTAATTAAAAATAGCCATGGGATAATTGTATTACTTGTAGATTAAGTAATTTATTAAGTTCATTTTTTTTAACTTCATTGGCATCGTCATAACATTTTCATAATGAACATCTTATCATAAGATAATAATGAATAAAATCCATTGTTTATTTATTTTCATAAATTGGCAATAAAGATCACTATTTCAACTATCGATAATTTATTTTATAGATATATTCCACATTATGTTCCACCATCACTTTTGTAAACATCTTGACATTCCCAATCTACGGTACATAGGTTCAGTTAAAGCCGCATCTTTATTCGTTTCAATGAATTTCGTATGAATAGCATATATATATATAAATAGGATTTCAGAATCTCTTAATTTTCTGTCGTCATCGTACATATACAAGTTTCGCGGAGGCAACAAACACGGCAAATTAAAAGACGCCGGTAGGCAGCAATGTCTTCGTCGAGTGCGAGCTGGTCTCTTGCTCTCCGCTCGCTAATTGGATGAAAATTCACCGTTCCAAATTAACCGCCCGTCTAACAGCTGCGGCGACCATCGCACCCGCCCGGAATAATTAATTATAATCCGGAGCTTATTGTCCGAGGAAGAGGGGCGGGATGAGTGTTGCCATTGTGCGAAAGAGTTCTCGGTTTTGCGCGACAATATTACCTAATGAAGCGTCCGACAATTTATGCGGAGAAACAATAAAGAGACAATTTTCATTAAACGCGATAGAATTGTTTCACTCTCTTTCGTCATTTTTTTAGTGTCGCACGCACGAATATGATTCCACTAAAAAGATCTAAAGATTTCTAATTATTTAAAAATAGGGTTTTTTATTACATGCACCAAGTCACATACTTAAAAAGCATAACTGCAACATTTTCGACAACGTTTTTTCGCTACCCAAGATTTTGTGTCACGTGATCAGTTTAAGAGGTAGGTTTTAAAGAAACAACAAAAAAGCAGGACAAAAATTAATCAACAATTATGGTTTTGATGCATCCACTCGTAGCTCTATATTTTTTTTATTTTAATTTAAATGAATAGTCATTTTTTCAGCTCCCTTTTGGACGTTCCAAAATTAACTTATGTGTGTTTTTTAACACATTGCATACGGATCAAATCGTGGTCAAACATGCGCTGAGGATGGGGCCCATTCGCCGAAATTTGATGAAACGTCGATTTTTACAAAAAAAATCATAACTCTTATTAATCAAGATATTGAGCCGAAAATTAAATCACCTGAATTTGAATAATCTTACATTTTCATACAAAAAGTTTGTGTGTTGAGGAACGTCATAAATAAAAGTAAACAATTGCGATATAAAATCCTACCAATAAAAAGCTATAATATTTGAAAAAAACAAAACGTTATAATAGATACAGCAGATTAAAGCGCATAGTATCGGCGAAATAACAAAAGATGATAACAGTGTAATAAATAAATAGATTCTCCAAATTATTCTTACCATAAGCTTTGAATTTTTTTTTATTGCTACAATATAAATATTGGTATAAGCAACCAAAAAAAAAAGTAAAAGTTACAACCGATCAAACGCATAGTGTTATGTGCGTGTGATATGCGCGCCCCGGACATACGCAAAAGCTATTTTGACATAGAATCCACTACTCCCCTAGGCAATTAGTTAAGAAACATATATTTTTTGTAAAATATTTCACCCTTCAAACATGTGTGACAATCCGGAGCATAATCAAACCATCATTAAATATTGCTATAGAAAAGGCTAGAATACAAAACAATTTCTAAAATATGCAAATTATTTATTTATTTTATTTTTTCATCAAGACAATACGTGATTGGGATTACAAAATAACACCGGTCGCCAATCACGCATAAAAACATAATAACAATATGAAAAAAAAACTTATATAACAATAAAGAAAAGAAAAGAATTATAATATGTCATATAAAATACAAAACGGCTATATTTGACATCGAATATATCTACATATACGGCCGAGTGGTTAAGCAGAGTAATAGATTTGGTTACCGGAGAGCTTCTGAGAGCACATATCCTCGCATTTGGTGGAAGAAAAGTCAAAGGTTAGTACCCGCATGCTTACAAACCAGAATTTAACGGAATGAAGAATTTAACCTTACTCAAAGATATTCATTCTTCTGTGATAATCACTTATTTAAATGTGTTAGAAAACATTTAAACAAGTCCTGTCCAAAATTCTACATAACTTATGGAATGACCTTAAAACTAACCTTGATACAAATGTCTTAACCCGTTTACATTAATACATATGTATACTTATGACCTTAACATACATAATTTTGACACTATAATAATAAATTATATTATTTCAATGTGGCAAAGCTACATAATTTATTCACGTACATAGATAAATATTATTGTATGAATAGGTATACGTAAACATTCTTATTAACATTGTTTAAATAGTAGAATAAACTGTAGATGTACGTTTGTTATTTAGTGTGATAAATATATTGAGAGTTGCAATCGGTATGAATATTTTTATGAATTTTTCAAATAAAAATATTTGCTTTTATCGAAAAATGTATGTATTTTTTTTTATAAGAAAGGTTTTAAATTCAATTATTAGGCTTAAAAAAATTATTATAAAAACATATACTAAAACTGAGAGGTTGTAGGAATTGATTTATCACGGGAATTGAGATATCTTATTATGAAAATCGAAAACTGCCTGCAAAATAATATCAGAATTGCTAAAGATGAGATATCAAAATCATCGATGGTATTAAAAATTATATTTACACTCAAAACTTAAAACACTTAAAAAGCTTGGTATTTTATATTTTCACATACGGCGTAGAAATGTGAAAATACCATCGAAATATACTCATGGCGCCTATTGAAAATACAATAGACTCGAAGTTGATATTTTGTAAAAAGAGATATTTTTGTCCACATTGCCATTTTATGAAAGATGAAAAAATCTTTAATACTATGGCAACGAGCTGTTATGAAGTTTCCAACATATAAGATCAAAATACAATAGATCATTAGATAGATTCTCTTAAAAAATAAATAATTAAAAAAATCCGTAAAGGGTTTATTTAATTAATTTAAATATGAAACAAGTCCATCTTAACAAGTAAAATTAAATACTAAACAAATCCGGTATTTCAATTTATTTATATATTAAAACTTTTAAATGCTTTATCCCTAATATTTATCATACGTATATTATGAAAAATTTAGAATTAAAACTATACTATCCTTCACAGATATTTTTTTTTATATTAAAATTAGGAACTGGTAAATCTGTTAATGTTAATTTTACATAAATTTTATAAAATTTATAAAATAGCGACAGAAAATATTTTCAGTTACGATCCTATGCTTCCTTACCACGTCACTAGATTAACAAAAACCAGACTTTAAATAAATATGTCAATAAATACTTTGTGATAAAAATTTAAATGTCAATATTAATGATATCATAAATCATTTGCGTGAAACATTTTCGGAAAACTCGCTATCGGCACATGAATTTCCCCGACGCCGAACCTCTTTTTTCAATTTCCGTACTAATTAGTGTCGTTTCATTCACAGGCCAACATTTCACAGCGATAATGGCTCTTTACCGGTTAAAAATTATTACCAGGCTGCGCCTGAGGCTTCTTATTAATTAAACCGGTCCTTCGTCCGGAAGAGTTCGCACGTGCGTGACTCTGTTAATTATATTTGTCGTCGGGAAAAACGTCACCTTCTAGTGTTCACTGTCGCTATATTAATTTTATTACATTCGAGTCTTTACTTAGTGACGACGACATTTTGTATGATACGTGTAGGAAGCTTTGTATACGTGCCCATAATAGAACGCAAAAAGAATTAACAGAATTATCCTCTGCGATTTTTTTTTATTTAAAATCTATTTAAATTTAGAGCTAATTTTAATAAAACAATTTTTAATTTCATTATAACGTATAAATTACTTGACTTAAAAATCATTTTATCGTATTAATATTATAAAAGAAACCTCGGTATTGCCGAAGCTCCACGTTTCTATGACAGATTATGGAATGCTATAACGGTCTTTTGACAAACGTGACTTTTATGAATCAGTAATGACATGTCTCCTTTAATAAATATTATAAGAATTCTACTGATAAATATATTAAGATTTTAATTGTTTGTTAATGTAGAAAATAACACTATAAATATGAGATATGAGTAAATAAAAATTGTATGCATAGTGTCTGCTGGAAAATTTTAGCGTAAAATAATCAGGACTTATTCCATTTCCAATGATGGTTATAATCGAGCTCGTTAAGCACGAATTCCACATTGGGCCGGTTTAAAAAGTACATAAATCGAAATATACGATAATTGCGTGGAGAGCCGGCCTGAAAATTTTATCGGCTAATACCGGGATCAGCAGGACTCGTAAATATAAAGGTAAGCCCCCACGTGCAATTAATCATATTCCGCTGCTAATTACGACATTTCGCCAATCAATAATTAGATTAAAGTTTCAGTTATAGGCGGTAGCCGGCTTTAGCTATTGATTTAACACCGCCTCCATTCTGCCCCCAGGCATTAATTATATAATAAGAGTTGCCGATTTAATTTGGCTAAGGCTTTTGAGTGCCAAAAATGACTGATCGCCATTTAAATACGGCCACCATTTGGTTTAAACACCGGTGATTTATGCATTCAACAATTTTATGTTTAAAAAAATACCGGGTGACCGAGCTGATTTCTCATCGTATTCATTAAAAATATATTAATTTTTATTTATCAAAGAACTGATATATTCACATGGCTACTTCACAAATTTACAATTTATACATATTTTGCAGAGCCAATCCCGTTATACTTATTTTGCATTAAATAATTAATTTAATATTAGAAATGTGAAGGGAGAAAGGCGTTATTTGATGTTGCGTAAATTGAATATCGAAAATTATTATTATAAGATTTGGTAGATGATCCCACAGGGCACCAATGTGTTTCCCGTCAGCCACGTAATTCAGGCCGCATCCTCGGGGAATACACCGTCTCGATCGCAGTGCCTGATCGGAGATTTCTCTAATTGAAACGAGACAAGATCGATCAAACCGAATTATCGGAACTAACCGGTAGGTACGACGTTGTTACGTACCAGAAACTAAATTTTCAGATCAAGTTTTCATATCGCGGTCGCCAAATTAAAATGGTTGTGTATGATCAATTATAAATTTTGTAACTCAAACAGTAATTTAATTTAGTGACTAGGGGTTGAATCAACTTGCAAAGTCGACTGGCAAATAGTTGGCCAGCAATCTAACGTGAATGCTTCCGTCTTAATTTGAAATCAAATATTGAAAACAAACATATGTTTAATATTTGAATTTATTTATAATGCGAAAATTTATTATATGTACTAAATATGTTAAATGTACTAATTATTCATATCATCATCATCATCATTTGCCAGCGACAAGGCTCTCACTCGCTGAGGGCATGGGCCTTACAGTCTCACACGTGACGTGAGGGCTCCCCTTTCGTGTCCATACCGCGGGGACCCGAGCCGTCTTGGTATGCGGTTTTTTGTAAAGAGTTTCCGTCTCTTGGCCATTGCTGGCATTGGACGTACATCTTCTACCATGTTGGTATCGGATTTTACCCTCTCGACTGTGTCCAGGCAAGTAGGAGGGGATTTTCCTCGGTATTCGTTTGTTCTCTTCTCTAAGGCGTTATCTGCTTTTAACGAGTCACGAGTGACAAGTAGCGAGTGACCACACACACACACCTATATAGATATACACAGGCATACATATGCACATCTGCCCAAAACGAGTCTCAAGTAGCCGGTCGCAAGTGATTATTAGCCCTGTCGCGCAATAGCAAAAAGAAAATATAATAATTATTTTGAGATCTATTTATCTTCAAATGATAAATATTATATCATTTTCTTAGTTATATATGAATTTATTATAACGTTTAAAATATTTATTGGAATAGATTTTATTCTTTTAATTGCATAATTAAATCTTTTGAGCTATTTACAGTACTTTTTTTACCGATTTTAAAAGCCCTCAACTTGTAAAGTATACCTTCAAAATCTTACCAGAAACCTTTTTGATGGTAAGTCTTGGTAAATCATTCGTTTGAGAATATCTAAAAGGATTCACCTAATCTTTTGTCGCTTAATTTTAGTATAGAGTTTTTTTTTATCTCCAGATATTCAATTATCTTAAAACCGCAGCTGTTGTTAGTGAGATTACAGAGAACTCGTCTAGCAGATTCTCTATTAATTGATACATTTACAATCCGACAGAGAGCTCTCATTGTTTTCAAAGAATTTAGTGCCTCCTCACGCGTTATTTATTATGAATCATTTTTTATCAATCGATATATGTTCTTTGAACACGATATAGCGACCACTCTTCTTTGTACTTTTAAGTCAAAAACTCCCGCATCATATTTTTAATCCCCAAAAATATTTGCAAACGTTAACTGCATTATTTTCGTATATTTTGCAAATCTTTTTCGCTATAGTTTTGCGTCCTTGCCTCTTCTGTAGTATTAAAGGATAACGTGTCGAATATGCTCTGGCCCGTCACATATGTTCGAAGGGTAAAATATTTAACAAAAATATCTGTCTCTTGAAAAAAATACTAAAATAATAACTACGGAATATCTAAAAGAGAACTGAAATAGTTTTGGAATTTATTATATTAAAAAATAAAAAAATATTTAAGCCACAAATGGACGCACAATAATACATACATAACGACATAGTATATATATGCCAACTTATTATTATAAATCATGCCAAATCATTTGTCAATGCACTTGTTATCATATCTGGAACTAAAATAATATTATCAAATATCAATTTTCAACACTTCTACTCGGGGAATTATATTTTTAATTTATTAAACATTGTTTTAGATAACAAGCTAAATTCTATTGAAATCAAAATACCACATTAATGAAATACAATGCCTTATAACAATTATAATTTTTCAAAACTGCTCAATGATAAACCTTCAAGAGGTGCTCAAATAAATAATTTGGGTGTATTTTAAAAAGCTCAAAGTTTATAATTTATTTTAATATCATTCTTATAGATTTTATAAGCGTATTATACATCGATATAATATGGGTCGACCCCTAAATCTGTCGTTATAGCGCTAAAAAATAATCATCTGATTACTATTTAAGTTTCTACGATTCTTTTTTAATTAAAAAAAATGAAATTACCGAGATAAATCTATTTGGTGTAACTCACAGTTATACAAAAAAATAAATATGAAAATGAGTATAAATTATAAACATTAAAGTAACTTTTATTGCATATAATCATAATTTTAACGTGTTTACAATTTAAATAATATATCTTATTTAATATTGATATAAAGACAATGCATGATTGACAATACAGAGCGATCCAATTCGTCAATCACACATAATAAAATGTTATACAAATAGTTACACAAATGGTATGAAATAGATATAAAATTGATAACTAGATGTTAATTTAACTTTTCAATATCAACGCATTTTTAAATTCGGTGTAAAATGTATTAGTTTTTATATCTAAGAATAATATTAGTTTAGATCTTAGTATTAGTATTTACCAATAATAAAAATATATATTTAACCCTTTAATCGATAAGGCAATTATATGGATTTTTACCGTACACCGTATAAACTTTAAATAAAATGAAACGGCTAAACATATCGACATTCTAACAATCACATTGCCTTCAAAAGATATCTCTGCATTAATTTTCATTTAAAAATATTATATTTATTCATAAACAAATTCGTAGTAGCTTTTGCCGTGGCGCTGGTGGGTATACGATTTCGCGTGCCTGCACGCCGTGGCGTCTGAACGGTTAATAAATAATATAACTATCCGTAAAATTACTCAATATATGATCGAATTTGTGACAATTTACACATTACTGTATCAATTGATTATCAATATACAAAGCACTCACCTAATCATTGCAATTACCTCAAATCTATAGTTTATAATTAAAAATTAGTATTTTTTAAGGGCATAGAAAAGTTGCTCAAAGCCAAGATATATATGAAATTTAAATGTTGGTACACATCAAAATTAATTAATAATTACACGTGAAGTGTAATTATTTTGTTCTGATTTAGATTGTAACATGATTAAAATGTGAATCGTTCAAATTGTAAAACATAAAGATAATACAGCTATAAAAGTCACTTAGAAAACTAAATATCCGAAAAGAATTTAACTTAGTTACTCTATGGCGTAAAACCTAATAATGTAAAAAAATGTGTGCCGATCGAAAATTTTCCACTGTAGGGAATTATGAAGCTATTAAAAAAATAAACTCCTTTTAATAAAATAGAACACATTCTCCGGGGGCTACGGAGCAAAGTTCAATATTTTGCACACCTTTATGAAACGTGTCGGTGAAGTTTACCGAGAAAACAAAAAAATTGTCTCGGTTACGCCATTAACCCACTTCCCGTTTCTCCAATAACTCACAGCTGCCCACCCCGTAACCCCCGGACACTACCGCCGCTTTTGTTTCTCAACTCGTATTTCATATTTACATCGATTTTATTGCTTCTTTTTTTAAAATCGCACATCCAGGTATGCCGAGAGCTGGAAACCCGCAAATCTAAAATATCGAATTGGGCGTGGCGCTGAGGCCCAGAAGTAATCCTCCCGCTCTACCCGCAATAATACAGGCCGGTATTATTTGCAGATAGTTGGATATAATTTTGAAATGTATGTAAATCAAGGTACGCCGTGTAACAGGCCACAAAGCACACATTTAACTTCTGACAATTATTAACCGAAAGGGTGAATAATCTTAAATCGGGCGCGTATAATATTATGTAAATAATTCATGAAAAATACCACATAATAATAAGGATGTGACTGTACTATTCGTCGGTTTCACGGTGGATTTGTTGGAGGTTTTATCTCACGGAACTGTATAGAGTTCCGGAACAATTTTCAGGTATGGATAGAGTATCAAATGCGATTACCGATTTCCACACATCAGGAGAGAGAAATCGCTGGGGGATTTAGTTCCGCCACCAACGCTCGACGCCCAAACGAAATTAAAGTTTAAATCGAGAGCCGATGGAAGGTGCAGGTAATAGAATTACGGGCTTTGTCCGCTGTTTACGATAGAAAAATCAAACGATGGAGCCGACCGGCTAGCGAGCTTAAAGCTTTCATCCGTCATTTAATACCATAGCACCCCACAATTTCATATATTGAGATAAACATCAAATAATCAATTTAAGACATTCAATCTACATATTTTTATTTTTAATTCACTACAACTTTGTCCAGTTATTTTTAAAATGAGGTAAAACGCCGATTAAGTATATCCAAGATAATTCGAATTCATAACTCTTAATTTATTTCTGTTCTTCATTGAAAATCTAGGTTAAAATAAAACGATGATGACTGGTGAAAATTATAAAAAGCTTTAAAAAATACTCATGTATATCTGTAATAATAATATATTCCTGTGAAATTAAGATAAAAGCCTCAAACTAACGACAACGGTTATATGTCTGATTAACTACTGCAGTACGAGAGGTTCTCATTGAGTCGTCACTTAATTATTAACAATGCATTCACTTTTCAATAATAATTATTCTTTACATTGAGACTTGCATATGTACAATTTATAATTTTAATAAACAAAATCACATAATAATAAAACCATAAATACATTATTATGCACATTTTCAGTGAAAAAAGATGTACAAAGCGAGTGGTAAAACGACACAAATTTTAAATCTCATCTGCAAAGCTCTATTAACTATTCCACCCACATCCGTTGAGGCGGAAAGAGCTTTTTCAGTGGCCGATTTGTACGTTGCATAACTTCGTGCGAATTCAGCAGATAGTAACACCGACAAATTTCGTTTTAATAAAAATAAATATTTAAAAACGAATTGTAACTTTTGTTCTAACAATTATCAAGAAAATATACATATATTTCATAAGAAATAGAGATTTTATGCGTTCCAATCTTTCTAAAAAACATATTCCTTCGGAAAAAACAAAAAATATTAATGGTTGAATGACACTACATTATTGAAAATATATTTCCGCTATAAGCCGATTTTGGTTTCTGCACTTTAGCTAATACTTAATAATAATATCTATAAATACCCCTATAAATTATAAATGTTCATCGCATCTTTTTCTATATAATAAAAACGCAATGTAAGTAAGTGGTCCACATCGTAGCTGGTGTAAACTTGAGCGACATGGAGGTACACGCACTAAAATATTATACCTGGGGTCGCTTTGGGGCTTCAGCTCTCCCAGGATCAGGATTTCACGAATTCTAAAGTTTTATCACGCCCCGCCCGCGGGCCAGATCAACTGCGAACCGGCTAAATCCCTCTCTGTCTTACCTAGCCCCTCCAGCTTACCTCCAT
Organism: Philopotamus ludificatus; assembly: GCA_022495035.1. Lineage (NCBI taxonomy): Eukaryota > Metazoa > Arthropoda > Insecta > Trichoptera > Philopotamidae > Philopotamus > Philopotamus ludificatus. The sequence continues at coordinate 41,675 of JAGXCT010033847.1, read as the reverse complement.
CGATAAGAGTTTTGCACTGCCAACATCCATGGTCACACACAAGTTATGGCAGTTTTTACGCGACGGGCCTGCGTGTCCCGATTGACAACTAGATGAAGTGGGGCGTTCGATTAATGACACTATAATGTATTTTTGCAATGTGAAAATAATTGTTTTCATTAAATTAAATCATAAGGGAGACTTTTTTATATTTTTTACCAAGAAGAGATTAGAATGTTGAACCTTTTTGGTGTCTACTTGCAAAGTTTTGTTTACCGACATGCAAAGCTTAACTGTTATCTTAGTTGCACGAAAGAAACTTTGTTGAATCTTAGAGATGTGTTTAAACTCGAATAGTCTAAATATTCGTTTTGTCACTTGTTACTTTACGTACAAATTACAACCCCCATATAACAAAGCCTTTCATAAACAATAAAAAATATTAATGATATCAACAATACCCAGAACTTCATTTAAATAAAAATCAATGAAAACAATAATAGTATTCTTTTAATATTAAATATTATATTAAATTTTCACCAAAATTAATAAAAATCTTTATTTAATTAAATATTACAGGTTTTTTACGTCAAATACACCCCTTGCAAATCAATTTGATCCCTATTCAATAGAGATTTCAATAGAAAATTAAATTCAAAAGGTTTATTTGATTTACAAATGGGTGTATTTGACGTATAAACCTGTATCATTATTATTACAATATTATTTAGACAAATATAATACTTCCTAACATTTTTCTCAAATAACTCCTTTATTATAAATTCTATATATACTAAACTTTTTGTATTTGTCCGAAAAAGGCTAAAGAATAAATATAAATAATCAATGACAGTAATTTAGAAAAAACATTGCGCATGGATACGAGCGAGAAAAAATATCACACATGTGCAAGTGCGAGCAAGAAAAAACATCGTGCTGTGCAAGTGGTGCCTCAGTCGCGACGGAACTTCGTCGAGATTGCACTTCGCTTATGAGTCATATTGATTAGTAAAAACATCCATATTAAGAAGAGCTATTTTTATTCTAAAAAAAATCATTTTTAAAACAAATTTTAAAGCATTGTCAAAGAATTTATCATTATCTTGACTTGAAATGTTTGGGATCTATTTTCATACACTCATTTCTAACTAATAAATCATTTCTAACAAAATATACCCCATTGGCCAGAGTCGTTGGTTTCAATCAGCCGTGACGGATCGGTTAAAAATATTTTAAGATTAACTCTCAATGCTTAAACAAAGCAAATAATCACTGAGCAAAAAATACGAAGAATAAAATTTCGGCTATTTATTTATTTTGATAAAAAATAACGATATTTTTTCTGTTCAGTAGTAAAATGTGTGGTGCACTTGGATGAATATGACATTTTGCAGCGAACATCCCCTGTCGACTATATGCAGAGTAGGTCTAACACTTGATTAATAGTAGTGTTAGAATCGTATCAAGGTAATGAATAAATTATTTCCGTAGAATATTGTGAGTAGAAGAGAGCTCATTACGGCGCAATAGTAGAAATAAAACTCAGCTGGGAGGACTGAATTTGGTGAATCCGATATTCATAATTACTTCGCGTGTTTTTCAAGTTACATGCTATTTCGATATTAATTAGGTTTAAGAATTGCATACACATTTTAAAGAAATAACATGATAATTGTTAGTGTTTTTGTTACTTGATTAATTTAATGTTGAATGCGATAGCATTAAAAATAGCAAAACACACTCGAGAAAAAAATCTCGGTGGAAATTTCACGCGAAAAAAATGATGATATGATATATGAATGCAGATTTATATGTGTATGTAAAGCATATATGTAAATGCACTGCTCGCACAAAAGGCATCACTAATAGAGGACGAGATAGAAACCAATGTAATTACGCTATTAGCGCGAGTGCAGTAAATATCAGATACGAATGAATAGAGCTGCAAGGTGAAGCATGGGTAGAATTTTTTTTATTTTCTACCATCCCCAAACAAATAGAAGCATTACGCAATATACTACATTAGAGTGCCTTGATACAGAACGGATGTTTCTCACTATGTTGCATTCTCTTTTCTGCTTCGTGGAAAAACGCTATTCTATTATTTCGCAAGAAAATCTACATTTACTATTAAACACAAAGAATACTATTTAGTTTAGTCTAATATAAAAATTCTTGTATTTATATAATAATTTTACAATTAATCAAATATATAAAACTATTTCGAAAATTGAAATAAATCCGAAAAAACACACTTAAATGATTTTTAATGAACATATTCGTTATATCACGTTTTCTAAATTATGCAATTTATCTCAAAGAATTAACTAAAAGATTAGTGTTTTGTGCTTATACGTGATTTTAAAAATATTCACATATTTTAAGATGTAAATAATATTTAAAACCGCTAGACGGTGAATTTTATTTATTACGTAATTATCTGCTTGATGGTGGCTAAATCCCTTAACCTAAACTGTAGTGTAACCGAATGTTAGCAATTAATTAATTAGCATATAATTATCAATGGTCTGACTGCATTAACATAGTGTATGCTATGGAATATCGATTTTCCTAATAAATTTCATGAATATTCTGTTATATTCTAAAACCTCTATAGATCAGTTTTAACAAACGAAGTTATTACCAAAAATGACGATTTTTTTTCCACCCTCTGAGCCTATATGTACCATCTGATTATTACCTACAAGCAATCACAGAAATGATGTAATATGGTTTCGTTCCTACACTTTTCAATTAATAGGGAAAATTATTTTAACGAATCAAATTTTTAAATTGATCATAATAATGGAGAATGTATTTATTTAAGCATTGGATAGGGAACTTATTAATATGTTTTTACAGCAAATATTCGATAAAATCACATTTTATCAAATATGTCAAAGTATTTTAATTTGAAATTATATATCTTAACTAGAAAGTGATTAAACAAAAAGACAATTATTTTATAAATAATATGGCTATTGACAGATATTAAAGATAACAATCGGAATGATTCGGTCGTTCAACCCTATATCTTCCTCCGTAGTTAAATGTAATTTGCGAATCCTGTTGTTTTTAGTGAATTTTCTCGTTTTCGTGAATTTCTTCCGTGACTTTCCATCACCGTTTAAAAACATAAGTATTCTCAAAAACGCAATATTTTTTTCTCTTTTCAGTACAAATAAATGTAAATTTGCATATTCGAACCTTCAAATATGATTAACACTAATCTAAAAACAGAATACTTAGATAATATAAATGTCGAAGGTTTTAAAAGATTTTTCGTAGAAAAAAGATTAATAAACAATAAATCAAATCAAATCAGTGGTTCATTAAATGAAATATTTTTACTGAAGAAAAAGCGGATATTATGAAGGAACTTCATAAGTGCATTTAGTTACAAAAATGAGAGCATTTAGGTCATGATACAACTATAATATGATATCGATAATAAATATGATAATGAAATTAATAGTGATAACGAGTAGTTTTACTTATACGACCTAATCTTTATTTTACATGTATAAATCTGTATTTGAGTTTCATACATTTGTAAAAGGCGATAATATAATTGTAGTTGATAATTTCATTTATTGTAGAAAACTACACGGTCAAAAAGCACGGCTCTATCTCGCATTAATAATTAAAGACTTACATTTACCGATTCGAAAGGAAAAAAATAAAAAAAACAATTGACCACCGTACGAACAGGTACACGCGAGTAGGGCGCGGCAATTAAGCCGAGGCCGCTAAGCCTCCGGCGGGCGTCGGTCCGAGCGTCGCGGCGCTGGCGGCGCCCCGCCGCGAGCTGCGATACATTTGTCACGGGCCGCGCTGACAAACGAGCGCTCGTACATCTCGGTCGACAGAGGTCCCGGATACAAAAACATATAATAAAATCGTTCAAATAAATCACCATAAACGTAAATATTAGCTTTGGTCCGAAACTGACCTCATTTTTTGCTATGTACCCTATAAATTTATTTGGGGGGTGTATATGAAAAGCGTACATTTTTTATATTTATTAAAATTAATTGTCAGTGAGAACGTTTTGTATTGATCGCTTGAAAGTTATCTATGTATATGTATTTCAAACATAAAGCAATAAATAATATTCGTAAAATATGTTTTGATAGATAGTGTTTGTCAATTTTTTATAACTACACTTAATTGAAATGAAATGCAAAAAAAATCAGACATTTAATTTTACATTTTAAAATGAAATATTACTTTAATTAAATTTCTGTCAACATAATAATTCAGATCGCAGTAGTTATTTTCGGAATTTAGATTCGAAACAGCGTCGGCTTTGTGTTGCAGATAGGTTTTTTTACAGGCATATAAAAATTACGATACGTCCCTGTCATTCGTTCGGTTGCAAAATTCAATTCCCGTGCTATTTTAAAATTTTCCTCTGATAGATGTCTATTGGTATCTCTCTAGCTTTTCCACAGGATTATGCAGGCTTTTCGTTGTAACTATATATTGCTCTGTCCAAATCTGGAATATTTCGAGGTATATATTGTTTTCAAATTAATTATGTCAATAATATGAAATGTGCAATTAAAACTATACTGTTTATGACAATTCACGACAGCCATATGGTAATACCCCATTGATTTTCCGTTTCCTGATTGCGTGGCAATGTTAAATATGTATTTGTACAAGGACTGTTTGATTATATTACAATGTACAAAATTGAAAACGATATATTTTAAATTATAAGATAATATTATGAGTTTTAATAATTGTTAGTTTATATATATAAATAAGAGTGAATATCTCTCTACATTTTGTAAAAATTATGTTTAACATTGACCCCATTAAATTTTATTTTTACGTTATGTATACGATATCCATCGCTAAAACTGGTAAAAAAATATTAGGAATTATTTGCTAGCTATATTTAAATCAGGCAACAATTGTGAACACGTTTTATCAAATTTCATAACTAACTGCTATCCATACAAAAGAGTTAATTTTATTTAATTTAAATCAGCCATTAAAAAATAGAGTTTAAGCAAAAAGTTACTTTTAAGGAACATCGGCAAATCGAATAATATGGGTTTTTGGATATCGGTTAAATTATCCCAGGATAATGGAGTTAAACAAAGAAATATGTTTACTAAAATATTTATACTTTGCAAATTGATTAGGCTTTGATTAATCGGATTATTGACTTTTCAGTTGAGGGAGTTGGGGATGATGATCGGTATTATATTTAAAAATAATATTATTATTTAAACAATAAAGAAAAAAGGTGATGATTGTATTATTAGTATATTATAAACACTTTCACACAATAGATACGTTCCACCAAAAACCGTGTAAAAAGGGATATTACTCATCCAAAAATTGTTTTTTTATAAAAGAAAAACATTTTTGTATAGATAATCGTGTTAAAAAGAAACAACAAAAATATCTAATAAGTCTAAAGTCTCTTTTTACAATGTAAAATAAAAATTGAGGAGAAATGCAACCTGGTTTAGAACCACTTTAATGGTTTAATTTAACAAGTATCATGGCTTGTATGTAACACACGACCATTTTGTAATTGTAAGTTAACCCATCCGTCACGGGGGCTCGAAAACAACCGTGTCGTCCGCAGAGGGACTCTCAGAGACCCCAAGTATTTTAAGTGTCAAAAGGATTATTTTAAGGATAAAAATAGTTATTCATGATATTCTTTATAATTAGGTCGATATTGTATATCGACGTTCGATTTTTTTTATTAATCAATACGCAAACCGGGGACTGAGCTCTCGCAGCACGTGTTACTCGTACGTTTCACTCGCACTTGGCCCGTCGTACCGCATACGAGGTACATCACGCCGTGGCTACAGAAGCAAATATTGTTGTTGTATTTCACAATTACAGACAATAAAAGACAATAATTATTTATAATATTTATTCTTTAGATATTTATAGACAAATAAAAAAAGTTCATGACATGTAGGATTTATATTAAAAGAGTTATTTGTGAAAAATAAAAAAAATTGGGGTACCCAACCCAAGGCTGAGTTTATTACAACTGAGCTTAGTTAGTATCTGGATTGATTAGCCTTCCAGCGATGTCTATGAATTCTGAGAATTCTAAATGATACATCTTTATCGAACTTTTGTATGGGTGAGTGGCGATTTTAATGTTCCTATCATCCTTCGTCAAAAATAAATATAGTAAAATAAATGCTTTGTCAATGAAATAATGGTAATTAAACATTGGCGTTGAATTGTTTTTAAACATGACATCCAGAGAAAAATAGTTGATCGACCCGTTGATACTTCCACCAGTCATTACAGAACGGTTCAGTGTGCACGATAGTAAAACACGAAATTTTCCAATCGTGAAAAATTACGCGATTACACACCTCCACGAGCATAAACGTTGAATTAATATTTGAAACACGTTTTTTTATGAAAATCGCATATAAAATGAACACAATCAATTTAATCGATATTCAAAAAATATACAGTATAGATTTTTACGGAAATATAAATACATTAGAGCCGACGATTTATTGCACGGATCAAGCGGTCAGTTATTTCCAAATGAAATTTCAATAATATATTCGTTTCGACTAGTGTTCATGCGGTCAATCGAGTTAAAATTCAAAAGTAATCAGGCGTAGGTAGACTTACATAGTTGAGGTGAACGATCGCGGATCGCATGCGATGTTCACTGGCGAACAGTCGAGTAGTGCAAGTGTCGATAGATATCGCCTTTCATTCTGATTGATCACGCAAACACGATTGATTCGTTACCCGACCGACTCATTTGTTAATTAAAACAGTTGCTCGCCGATTGCCATCGGCCCTGTTCAACGTAAACAGTCGAAACGAGATTTTGTTAAGTCGATGTTGATGATTATCATAAATCTGCAGGCGGCGTTCGTGACGAGAACGATCGCGATACCCTTGTGCCTTATTTCGAAGTGTGTTTTTTTAAGTAGCTCCATTTTTCGTTATTGCATGTAGTTATTCTCGGTTTTATTGTTTAATATAAAATCTTGGAAAAAAATAAATTAAATGAGTCTGGGCATTTTAACGGAATGACTTTCGAATATTACATAAATAACATTATCTGGCAGACTGAATTATTATTGTATATATTATCCTTATTAGATTATCAATAATTAATTTAAGATTGTATTTAAGGTTATTAGTATTAAGAGTGATATATATTATAGAATCAATTCATTAGGCATACACCATACCTTTCCGTACAATTAAACTCTTCTCTTACCAATTGTTTACATTATAATGGCCAATCTATGATAAGGAAAGTCACAAATTATATAGTTTTTTTTAATTACTAGCATAAATTTTGTAGTTGTGCAATAATTCAATATTTATTTATATTGAATTTAAAAATTGCTAATATTAAAGTTCTTATTATTAATATATAGCGATATTTAAATTGAAATAGTTGATCCCTATAACGGTAACCTGAATAATATTATTTTTGAACTAAATATTTATTCCAATACAATAATATTATTACAATCATACCTCGATTTGTGCGGTAGATAGCTTTTGCGAAAATTCGCATTAATATAATTTGTGTAAATCTTGGCACAGGCACATTTGAAAATGAATATAATGATAAATATGATGTAAGATGATGAGAGAGAATTTGTCTCGTCTTAGATTTGGTCACAGCATTATTATTAACAGAGTAATATCTAGGAGCTGACTCTTTAGAATTTACATTTAATTCATATCTTACTAATTTTTGTTTAAATCTGTGTTTGTGTATTTATTGATTCTGGCAGCAAACAATTTTTAAATCTCGCTGAAATTTCCACAGCACATTTGATATTTAGATTGATTTTTAAAATCAAATTTTCCAATTTACTTGAAATAATTTGATTTTTCATAATGATGAATAAAACGGATATCATATTCAAGATTCGATTTATTGATTTGAGTTACCATTGTAATTAATGCTTCTTTATCTATTTCTTGATCAACAAATAACTTGTCAATGTCGGCGAATTGTATCATTTAAAATCCTTCTCCCAATGCATACGTTAAACTGTAAAATTTCAGGTTTAACTACTTCTAGTTATATTCCTTCCCAACGGGCATTTGACAGTTTAATTTGGTTGATTTGCGCTGTGATTTATTGATTAGTATTTAGCTAATTATTTTTGAAGTATATTTAAAAAAAAATGTTCACCGTATTAAAGTGAGATCGTGTAAATCGAGGTATTGATGGAATTATAATAAAATCCAGCCTCTTTAAATTTCTATATATTAAGTAGATTTTTATAGTTCTTTTATTCTTAATACATTGATGAATATTTTCATAGATTTATTGCAAAATGGTCTAGAAACTGTAATTTTAATATATTATTTAAGCATAAATCGTTAACAGTTAATACTATTAAGTTGAAATGATCTACAAAATGAATAGCGCTTAATTTATCGTTTTAAAAAATATATTTCAACAACAATAACAGTTAGAAACCACAGTAATTGTTAGCTATTTATTTTAGTTATAATTTTCTAAGTATGTATGTATTATGTCAAGCTTAGTATTAAAATAAATAAATGATACTCCATTGATCAATTTACTAAAATTTAAAATCCATATTACTGAGATTAGATGCATAAATTATCCTGCAGACGCTTCATTCAATTTCATACTCTCGTTATTTAATGATATTTTATTATTACTGTTTTCACGGTATTTAATTATTAAAACTCGATCTCGAAATATTATTTTTCTGTCAATATATCAAAGTTAGATCAGACAGAGATTTCTATGACTATTTTTAATGGCTGTAGTGGCGATATTACGTTAGATTACAGAACCCGATTCAATATCTACCCTGGTAATATATTATTTTATTTCGATTAGTTTCGTCTAGCTCATATTTTTTTTTCATCGAATTTATATAGGCAATATTCCCATACCGATTTATTTCTTGCTTTAAATATTAATCTGATATAAGCAGATAAATCTGTGTTTCAACTTCAGCCTGCGTGAACATCATCAATTATCTCTCACGATATACATGATAAAATGAAGATTATATTTATTTTTGTATGCCAGACTAGTTTCTCTGTACTCGTATTACAGCAACAGCGCTGGAATCCGTGGCGGTTTTGAGTTCGTCGCTTTAAAGGTCAGGCTACATACTCTTCCATTTGCGACCTTTTGCGTAGTATTTTACTGTTATTTCTTATTGTGTGGTTAGAAGTGGCTGAAGATTATATTCTCTGTATTCATAATAGGCGTCGTCGGCAAGATATTTGTATAGAGTGGCATATAACGCATACTCCACAGTTGTGGCTAACCACGGATATTCCTTATCCGGCATTTGCTGCCAATAATCCTGGACATATGGCTGTATGTCATAGCGTCCGCAAGATCACGGCGCCTATGGGACTCCATATTGTTTGCAGGTCATCGTTACCCACAGACAGCATCCATAGCCGCGACATGCGCCGCAAATTGGATCGCGTCGAGGATAACGCCGCCATATTTATTTGACGGCCATTGTTTCAGCGCCGTCCGGTCGGTTGCATGGCTCCCGTAGAAAGTCCGAATCTGAGTAATGTGCGCAGAAATAGCGTTTTCATTGTGTATTATATTATTCCCGCTTTCGTGCCGATGTAAAAATAAAATGGCATGAATAGCCTTTTGTGGCTGAAAATCTTTTCAAGCTTTTTGACGTCATGTGATCAAATACAATTTTGTGTGTATGGATAAAAGTGGCGTGACGACTGAAACCAAACTTTCTAATCGAGTTTAGAACATGAAGAAAAGGGGACGCTTTAATATACATATAAATTACTAATATAAAACAATAATAGAAGAATCTTATTAATATTATACTCTGCCAAAAAAAAAATGAAGCAATAATAAAATACCCCCAGAAGTTATATTTTTTATACGCGAATATGTTATATTCCAGCAATCAACAAATATTTTTATATGTACATTTGCTCTGATAAAAATCTAATACTTTTATTACGCTGTAAAAATATTTTATTTTATATTGTTTAGTATAATCATTCATAGTAAACTGAGTTATTGCAATTGTGAGTGTATAAACAAATTTATGGTAGCACGCGAATTGCAGATCCGTTGTCTTGTTCCCAATTTGCGTCACGTGTGCGTGCTCCTGGACCCTTTATGGAAAAACTCTCATAATAATGCCGCTTTTTTCTCACAGTCATCATCATCATCATTTTTTTCATCACTTGACACAGTCGAGGTTTCAGACAGTGTCTCGCGATAGTCTACATATTTCGGTTGACCGGGCACAGCCACCACGCTTGGAGATTGCTTGCCTTAACAATTTCCTGTGTAATTTACGCTCGCTGGGACCGAATCAGATATCCATTATGCTGCCAGAAAATATGATCGCTAGGGCGCCCGCATTTCCCGCGTGTGATGGAAAAATTTCATCCATGCAATGCACACCTATGTATGCCTATTTTTTTAAATAGGAAAATTGACACAACACTAAATACAAAAAAGTTAACGGATCTCTTACTTGAATTTTATGCAAAATTTTTGGGCTAAACACAAATTTATAGAATAAAATAGTTTAATACAATCATATTACTGTGATAGAAATATTTCTTTAATTGTAATATTTTTATTTCTGCAGATAAAGTGCATATCGAGATTTTATCATCTCCTTTATTAATAATGTTATAGCTGAAAAAAACAATTTTAATTAATTTTCCACTTTCTATGTTCAAAGCATTATATATTTACTCTAAGCCTAAGTGCTAGCCGAGTATTTTTACATTTATTTTCATCTATTTCATACTTCGCTCATCTTTTATAATTAATTAATTATTTAACAAATTAAAACTTATGTATTCGGCTAATGAAAACTAATTAGATATTCACTTTTCGTTACGAAGATTATTCAGAATTTCTTACGCAGTCCAAAATTTATACGATACTAACCCGCACCGTGTTTGTAATTTTATTTTTCCTAACGTGACATATTACATGGATCTTGGTTTTCCGCGAAGACTAGCGTCTAGTTATAATTGGATATTTTTTACGCTTAATAATTTTGAATGATGAAAATATTATCGTTATAGCAACAAAGAACTTTTAGTCGTTAATGAATAAACGATTGTTTAAAAAACATTTTTTTCATCCTCCATTATATCACCCATCGTTAAATGTCAAGAATTTCAATGGAAATTCTCTTTTTTCTTTGCCACATTAAAACGGAAATGTCAAATTTTACGCAACAATATAATATTGCGTAATTATTACGCTATTGTAAAAGATTTTTCTATATATATTTAAAATTACTATCTAGTGTTTATAATATATAGAACTGGGATAATCGGCATCAACAATAATTTAATATAATTAATTTTAATAAGTAAAGTGGTTTTACCTAAGCTTTTGTATAGATAATAATGCGATGCTTGATTACACAATAAGTTTTGCAAATAAATCACTCATTACGAGCGAGGTTATTGCGAAATTAAGTAATATAGATTGTCTTATTTTTGAGACTGGAGCAATATGTCAAGCCAATCGATTCTGTCTCGTGTTACGTCAGGCGTTAAATGAGAAGTCTCAAACCGGATCGGCCTAACAAGATATGTACGTCTCCGAGTTGCGATGTCATGTCTGCTAGGGGCTCAGACCCCACCTCTCAACACTCGTCTTATTTTATTTTTCATTTTTCATTTTCCAAAGCTGCATAGCATGGAGGCCAAACCCGATTGTCTGGCTGTCTGGGGACAATCGCGAGGCAATTTATTACGAAAATGACCTTATTCAATACAAACGACAATTTGACATTGCAGGTACCCCTGCTCTTAATTAAATATAGCTCGGCGAGTTCCAAGTCTGAATTTAAATTATGCGACCCCACTTTCCAATAGAAAATTGTTGAAAATCTGATCGGAATAAAGGCATCGACGCCAATGTCTTTAATTAAAGCACCGCCGTCTCGTTATAACTTGATTCAGTGTCTTTTCTAATACTTTTCACAGGCACGAAATGTCATTGAATCGCGGTGTTCCAAAGCCGATCGATGTTTATATTGAAAATGTAAAATCATTTTATGAATATATAATTGTTAGAGAAATAAATTTAATACATAAACTTATATATATATAGTAAAAAATGATTTATCTAATATGTAATACATATTATATCTTTTACATTTGCACCATTTCATTTATTACAAGGTTATTGATTGATAATTGATTTTGCCACAATTTTTTTTGCGTACAATTTCTACAATCTCGTTTCTATTTAGTTTTATTATAGACATTCGCTTTTGCGTTTTTATTTCCCCCAACATACCCTAAAAATATTTTTATTGTAAATTTTAATTAAAAAATATATAAAATTTGCTTTTTATCCTGGGATTTGGGAATAAGCTAAATTTCAGTTATATAGTTATATACATAAGTTAAATCAGATATTGAAAATCTTAAAAAAATTCAATGGCTTAATTTTTGATATAATGTAAGTATTAAGTGCAATACAAGTAATATAATAAATTAGAAATTTAAACGAAAGTCCCGACATGTTCAGTAATATTTGTCATGGCGCGATCCATGGCTATACAAATCAATGGTAATTTTTTCAATCAATGAATGTTATTTTTTTCTGAAACCGTGTTATATAAAGCGCGTTAAACAAAAATATTCCACAATTCATCACCCCGTGTGGTTTAAAACCGTGGTATACGAGCCTTGGGTGTACTCATGAGTCGCAGCGCGACACGGCGCTTAGCAGTGAGACCCCCCCCCCCCTGCACTCCACTCTAACAGACAGTGCTCTTGCTAAACACCGCACAGAGTAACACAGCCAGCGTAGGCACCGAGTAGATTATTAAATATAAATTAAATTTAAATAGCTATAAATAGCTTAAAAGATGCCCTGGTTACAACTGAATATTTTCAAAAGAGTTGTCGTCAATTGTTTTGTCAGTATTACATAACATCTTCGTGTACGAGACAACAAATGTACGACTATACTTATATTTTAATTATATCCTCTTTATTTTTAATAATGTTGATAAATGCTTCCGCTTCGCAATTTAGCAATATTTATATAATTCTAGCATAAATCTGTAGTACATTTGGGGGAACACGGCTAAATGTAGTGCGGGCCTAACAGTCGACACTATTTTATTTTACGATACCATGAATATTGTAGCATGTGTTGGCAGTATCGGGAGCGGTACAGGATGGGAATACTTTCAGCCGCCCCCGCCACTAATGAAATCACATTAAGTCTCAAGATATGAGCCGGGGATGGCCCGGAGCCACCTGGGCGACCTACCGTTGAGGGCCTGACCTTAGGCCCAACCCTTCCTTTGATCGCTGCCTGGGCTTAATTAGCGACTTAATACAAACGATCGTGTTCAAGTTAATGTTCATAATGGGCGCGGCCAGGCCGCCGTTGCCACCGTCACTACAACACTCACCGGCTAGTTATTATATAATATATCTGTACTTCTATTGTGCTTCGTTGAATCTAAAATTTAAATAAAATTGTTTTTGCGCCCTCGGGCTAAACACATGTACATTGTGTATCTGACAGGCTCATAACGCAAAATTATCTGTCTGAGATGGTTTGTTCATTAATTAATACAAAAAAAACTTTCTGATATGCGTTATACTAGTATTTATCTTGTATACCGTTTTATGCGGCACATATGTCGCGTTTTAAATCGGAATAAATAATTTAAAACCAATATCAATGAATTATTATGGAAAAAATCGCGCTATTCCGCAAACATACATCGTCGACCCATTTTATTTTCATTACGGCCACAGGACAAATTGTATGATCGACCTGAAAAAAATAGCAAATTGAGATTATTTAGCAGTATTTCGTGATCGGCGCGGGGATTACACAAACTGAAAAATATTTCGAAAAATAAGCAACAGGAGTTATTTATGGCCTAATATAAATTTACTTTGAGAGGCTCGGGAAAAAAAATAATTTGTTAAAATAAATTCGGGCGTAGCACATTTTTGTCCCATGCATGCGTATGTGTGGATGTGGGGAATATAGAGTGCGGGGAATAGGTTCTTATATCTGCCGCCGCCGGAATTGAATTATTTCCCTTTATTCCAATAGAAGCAGAATTATTTGGGCACGCATTCGTTCTTTACACACATGTGAGTGTATATGGTAGAATTTTTCTGAAGGTATGTTCCCAGCGCCTTATAAATCCGGAAAGCGGTTGGTGCCACGATCGTGAAAACCGGAAATTCCTTGAGTGGAAAAAATGTCGGAGAAAACGTAATGAAATGTCGATTAGGAGACCTTGAAGTAGCAAAATATATTGTGCACTAAAGTTTTGAGGCAATGGCGTATTTTATTTCCGTTTTTTTCATTCCATTCGTTTTCTGAGTTTTTTCAGTTTTATATTAGATTCAGGTCAACTGACAAAATTAAACAATTTTCACTGAAGCGAAATGAATGTGATGAATGTCCCAAGACCGGATTTGTGACTATTCATCCGTATGCTAATGCTTGATGACATAGTAAATTAAGCTGTCGGCGTCGTTAGCAGGTACAGGTCGAGTTCCCACTCTGTTCTGTCTTGGACCGACATCGATTTGCATATAAATAATTATTGTGGAACAACATTTGTGCACGTCACACGAAATCGCTCCAAGGGTTGGGTAATGAGATTTTTTAGCAAAAAAATCCATAACTTATGCATTATTTATTTTAACATGGTTTTTAAATAACTTTTCAGGGGAAGGTTAAATTATATATTCATATTAGCCATTATGTGGTTTAATTTATTGAGGACATACACAATAAACATTTTTATTTTAGATACATCCGTTATTAAGTAAAAATAATTAACAACTACAAAACCTATTACGTAAAATAAAAATATTATTAGATTAGAATCCAAAGATGTTGTAAGTGCCTAATCTCATTGTGAAGTTATTAAATATGTTTCTCACAATATGTTTTAAAATTTACAGCAATACCTTAAAAAATATATAACAACACCGACTGCTATTAAAATAAGTCTTACATGCCAGAGGTTCCCAATCTTTTTTGGTTTACGGCTCCCTTAAAACATCAGATTTTATTCGCGACCCCCCTAATACATCAGATTTTTTTCAAAATTTTTGACCTTCTTACAAAAGCGAGCGCAAAAAGATGGCGCAAGAATTTCGAGAATTGGGAGTTCCATCAAATTTGTTGAATTGCTTTAAAGAATATTCCGCGGCACACTTTGGGTATCACTGTTATATACTGTACATTCATTATTACCGCTGAAAGAAGTTTTTTAAAACTTAAAATCATCAAAAAACATTTAAGTATATAAATGGTGAAAGAAAATTTTTAAAAATAATTACAAAGAAAAGCAATATTATATATGATGCTTTATACATAATGACGTTTTTACTTATATATTATAATGATATTGATAATAAAAGTACATAATCAAATTATTATACTTAAAATATATTAGAAACTACCAGTCATTAGATATAATCTTTTTTGTTATTTTATATCACTTATACGAGATTTTATCATTTTTAATAAGAAAACAATTAATGACAATATTTGTTCTTATATACATTCGTTTAATACTTTTATGTTATATTATGTTTTTTATTCATTATTTAATACTATGTTTCATATACCTTTTTATTACTATGATTTTTACTATTTATATGCTACGTTTTAACTTTTTTATACTATTATGTGTGTATATGTTTGTTACATGTGGTTAACGAATTGGATCACTCTATAATGGCAACCACGCATTGTGATTAAATAAATAAATAAATAGATTTACAATTGTGGGTTAGTTATAAATTGTATACAGGTTTAATTTGTAGTTATATATTTTTTAATCAAGAACCCCTTTAGATTTCGTTTTATGTATTTCATTTTGTTTTTACTCGGTTACCTCCAAAATATTAATTTTTCATTAATCAAGTGATATTTGTAATTATATATTATCATGGGCAAATTATGATGTTTTTATACTATTGATATTTTCCTGTTTATATCAATATTAATATTCATTCAATTGTAAACAGACACCGAAAAAATGAACGTAATTGAAAAATATTTTTCTTATGCAAACGGGAACAAAATATTTACCATTTACGTTGTCTATATTAAGCGTATTGAATTTTTTAAAAATAAATCGCTTCTATCAGAATAAAGAAATATGGTCGTAAATAATAAACCTTATATATAAACAATAATGATGAAAAAAATATGCTGGAAAATGATGTAATCATTTTTTTTTAACATTGCATAATTTTCAGTTTGCATTAAAAGTAACGTTGAAAATGATCCGTCGACGTTATTGGATCTCTAATAGAATATTTGATATTCTCATTATGCCACACTATGCCCAGAGGATCCGTGGCATCTAATATCAAGTTAAATGTATTGAAAATAAATTCTAAAATCGAATTACTCGACGAAAATTGCTCTCGCAGAGCACATTTTGAGAATCACTTACATTAGAAACCGAAGCTGTGGGAGTTCGACATTAGTGCAGAAAAGGTTCCGGGAGGAAGCGTCTGATGGAAAAAAACACATTGGCCACATTTTATGAGCGTTAATAAAATCTTATTACAACATCCAGAACATAAATTCTTTCATTTATATAGCAGTGAAGCGTGCAAAATCGACAAAATGCTACCGTCTCTCAAACGTCCAGTTTATCGAGAGTAACATTCCGGATAATGCGGCGAACGTCAATAATATAATTCGGCAACAATATAGCAAATTGTTACTCATTTTTTTTAAAATTATTAGTGAATTACTACATCATATTTAAATAAAAATTAATCTGTTTTTTGTTAAAGCTCTGGAACGGATGCGGCACCCGTTTCTGCCTAGGTTGTTCCATATGATTTTTAGTGATCAAAGAATCCTCGGCCTTTTGAAGACCTCTTTACAGAGCCTCTTTTGGAAACTCGTCGACCCATGAAAAAAAATAATGAGAGACACGAATAAATAGTAATCTTTCTGTGAGGACGTTTTCAGATGTTTAAATGAATACGCTATAATTATTTCAACTGATATAACTGCATTTATTTAGTGCATTGCGCGGCGTAATGATTGTATATATTAATTAAATGTGACTGTGTTGTTGCATACAATGTTATATAGAGTGCTGTGGTAAAGCACGTCTACTTTTAGAACGTTATCTTAAAACTTTGAATCGAAATAGAGCCTCTGTTTGTTTTATTAGAGCTTCGTATGCCGGCAGAGTACCTCCGGTGTGTGCATTTGTTTCTTAATAATATTCTATCTATAGGAACTGGAGTACCCACACTTCCAACAGCCGCCTACCAACACCCCCCGCCCGCCATTCCTGTGTCCCGCCGAATATTAAATTCCGAACACCAGCATTCTCCAGCGGTAGAAATTCCCATTCGAGTGTCATAAAATCGGGGCCATGGGGAAAAAAGTTGGCTAAAATTGGGCAACGCAATATTTCTGGGAGGGAAACAAACTCTGTCGAACATGATCAATCTTTATTTTTCCAATGTTCATTTGCTACTTTTCCACCCCGCTTGGCCGTCAAAGAAAAACGGATAATTGAAAAGGCCGACAAATATTTGCTTTGTTCAGTCGTGGGAACCGATCGGGGAAAGTAAATTGGAGAGGATAAACCTCGACTATCGAGATTTCCAAATCTGGCTCCGGTCAAAGATCAATACCAACATTTTGCAACTAATAAAGTGAATGCGGTCGCCGCAATTCCGTACATTCGCTACCTGTAACCGCCGATCTGCCATAAAACTCTTTCGATAAATTTCTGTTTGACATAAAACCGTGCAAACAAAATACTTGGTTTTATTAAAACTACGAATCGATATATTACACAACTGTTTGACATCAGTTATTTGATGAATATTTAAATGACGATGACAAACAATATTATTATTTACGTTTTTAAGAAAAACTAATATATTTTTTATTATAAATATTAGAATGGTTTAAACAAAAATTTAAGAGACATTTAATACAGTTTTTTAATCTCGTGAAAAATATTTAGTAATAGTCGTAGACCAAAATCTTTCACAAACTATCGACTTTCATTTGATTTCTATATAAGGTTGTCCCGTCGAAAAAGGCTTTATTTTAAAAGAGAAAAAATCTTTTTCCATCTAATTAATAAGTTTTTTACGCCACCGAAATCTAATTTTCTAGATTTAGAAACAATATATATATTGATATCATTTTTCACATCTTCTGAATATCTACTTATTATTACTTAATTTAAATATTATTTATAATGCCAAATACACCAATAAATCGAGTTGATCATTGACAATCTTATCAAATCTGCAATCGACAAAATCTTCTTGCATTCAATACTACAAAGCTCTCCAGAAGATTCAGTAAATAGATCTAGTTGAAATATAAAATGAAAAATTAGACTACTCACCCTTTCGCTTGTACAAAAAAACAATGGTATTATTATGTATATATTTTATGTTATAGAGTTTAAAAACTGCAGTAATTTTTAAATTTTAGTTATAATTTACAGGTAAAAATAAACAATAAAGCACAAGATTTAATTAAATATAAAACATACATGTACTGATGTCATATCTGATGATTTATGCATTTATTATATGCTATATATTATTAAAACAGTTTTCAGTAAAAAGAATCCTAATGAGAAATATACTTTTCATGTGTAATATTTTCCTATTTTTATTTATCTATTTGGCAATCAGATAACGGATAGATGACATGACAAAAAACTATAAAGCCTTTATAAAGCCAACATATAAAGGTTTGATAAAGATTTTAAAGATGCGAATTCTAATGAGTCTCTCTTACTTACATTCCCCCCTAGATGGCATCATAGAGAATTCCTAGAATTTATTAATTTCGCCGACAGGTTAACCTATCCGGCTACTAAATTAGCTCAGTCGTGGTTACCTTACATTATCATAACATATTGTATGTAACCTACAAGCCGTGACATTATTTTAAAATCCTTATCATTTTTAATAAACAAACTATTAAAAAATCAGCGTTACATTTTATTTTTTATAAACCATATTCAAAATTGTTTGAAAAAACGTGTGTAGATCTTTTAAATAAAACGTCATTTATTTTTAAAAAAAATGTTCAAAATAAATATACATTTCATATTATTAAAACTTGTAATTTTTGAATATCCAAACATACATTGAATCCCACACGATACATACACGTTAGGTTGACGCAAATGCAATTGTCAAGCCAACACCGGCAACTGCAACAGCATCCGATGCATAATGCAACGCGCAGAGACCGACTCAGGTGCGCACACGTGCGCTTGCGCCCGCGACGCCACGTGTCGACGCCGACGTCTCTTTCCGCCAATGCTGAAGGTGGCGTCTTCTAAATTTTATGCTACGAAAATATTCCTCGGGGTTTGCCGTGCTGAATACATGCACTTTATTCGATTGCAGTCTAACTGCATTTTCGGAATTTTCGCCCGTGTAGCCCGTTTCATTATTTACCACTGAAAAGTATCGTTTCCACATACATACACATTTTTTCATAAACAAATGGTTAAACATAACATTTTAAAAATATATTCATAATATTTAATAACAATCGTAATATTTTATTAAATATTTCGATATAAATTTAATTACGTAAAGTTAATTTTTTTCCAATATTTCAATTACCTTTGTGCTTATTAGGACTTTTTATTAAGAGGTCAGTGCTATGGGACTGAAAATTTAATAATAAAAATCCAGAGCACTTTATAATATTAATTTATCAGCGATTATTATTCAGTCAAAAAGTAATTTGTTAATTAAAGCGGTAAATACATTTAATTAAAATTTTAACAATATTATGCATTAATTTTATTCGTATTTAATTTTTTAATGATTATTGTTATGTTCTTCTTAATTTTGAGAGGACATATTGATATAATTAATTCTCGAAAAAAGAAAATTAATGTCTTTCGAAGAAACGCTCGAAAAATAATAAAATAATGGAAAACCAAGGTATGAGAAGACAAGCACCTGAGTTATGTAAAGTATTTCCTTTAATTAACTGGAGACTTTCTTCCGCGTAATTGAGAGGAAGAGCACTCACTCGCCTCTCGCTTCATATTCAAGTATAAAAACTCGTATATGAGTACGACGAAATTTATCGACTCGATAATTGGGTCTGACGCGGCGGGTTTCAATGGCGATGAAAATATGCGAATTTTTTCATCAAAAATAATCGAGTTTGCATGATATTGTTATCCGGTTTGTGCGATCTGGATAAGACTGTCTGATCCCATAACCCCCATGCTGTGTCTGCTCCACAGCTCGATTACGCTAGTCGGTTCACTGCATGTGTGACTGGCTAACAACTCTAATAGCATTCGATCGAATCTATTTCACCTGAAAACGTTCGGTCCGATCTAATCCTATTCGAATGGCATCCACTCTCCCCGAATGAAGTCCAGAGTCACTCGGTATAATCATAAAATCCCTGGAGCTAATTCCAAAGATTGACTCGAGATAATGTATAAAATATCCGTCTAATCAATAACGTCTTAATATGAATAATTAAATTATAAATTAAAGTGATTGGTAGCTATAATTATTTACTTATTATTTGTCTATACAGCATTAGTATTCGGATGTATTATATATGCAACGCCGTCGAATCGAATATGCAAAATTTAATTGGAAAGGCTCAGTTGTATCGTCTCGTTTGACATGAGACGAGAGCGGCCGCATCCGAGAATCCAATATCTGGAGAATGCAGCTCGTATTGGGTGTCGGAGGACGGAGAATGGAGAAAGTCCCGTACTCATTTGCATGCGCCCGAGAGCTCTTCCCGCGCTTAATTGAATGTTTGACGTTGTTTGATCTCCGCGGCTCTCAAACAAGTGAGACGTTTGTTAGCAGGGAATCAGAAATTGTGTATCGAACATGACCGGGAAATTGGAAACTGGGACAGGCGTCCCTGTGCATGTGTCTAGGTGCGTGTGTACGTGCGGGAATCGGAATAATTAATCAGTCGCGAAATGTTCCCGGCCGACAGCGATCAAGTCCAGACTCCATGTGACTTGATGATGAGTAGATCAAATTGATCGAATCATCTAGATGCTTAATTATTAAATGTTGAAAATAATGGTGTCATAATAAATCAATAATTTAGCGATAATAAAATGTTTTCAGTGTTGTTCATTTGTTGATACAGAATTTTCAGACATGATTTATTTTATATGATGTTTATTTATTAATTAATTAATGTATTTATTTTATAAAGACAAGGCGTGATTGGCATTACAGAATAACCCAGGTCGCCAATAAAGGATAGACAATAAAGGATAGACAATAAAGGATAGACAATAAAGGATAGACAATAAAGGATAGACAATAAAGGATAGACAATAAAGGATAGACAATAAAGGATAGACAATAAAGGATAGACAATAAAGGATAGACAATAAAGGATAGACAATAAAGGATAGACAATAAAGGATAGACAATAAAGGATAGACAATAAAGGATAGACAATAAAGGATAGACAATAAAGGATAGACAATAAAGATAGACAATAAAGGATAGACAATAAAGGATAGACAATAAAGGATAGACAATAAAGAATAATGATTATTTATATTATTTATTCGTTAGACTTTTTTAGAAAAATACTAAAATTAGGATTTATATTAAAAGAATTATTAAAGAAAAATTAGGGTCCAAAATAGCACGGTACGGCTAGATTAAACGACGTCAAAAATTTGTTCTAAAGTATACCGTGTATAAAGGCAAAGAGTGTATAGGAAAATAGTAGAATTTTTAATGGTTGACAAAATAGAATATTGATTGACAAATTAAAAAATTGCAATGAACTTGATGAGAATATTTTCATCAGGTATTAAATTAATGTGTGGACATTTAATTTAAATGGATCTAGTGTAAAAGTTATTAAAAAATTGAATCAATCAAAAACAGAAAAAACGGGTCAGGAAAATTCGCTAAATTTAATTTAGCTGGTTATATACTCTCTGATAAAAACATAGCTCAGTCGCGATTAACATACATTATCGAAATAATTTGCATGTTACCTACAAGCCATAGCACTAATAATCCTCGTATACTAGAAGAATAATATAAGGGGATGCCCACGGATAAATATATCGATAATTTTTCGTGAGAGATTATTTAAAATAATTTATTTATAAATTATTAAGTAGTATTTTATTAACCATTAAAGTGCTGAGGAGCGCGATGGCGATCTTTGTTGTTTGGTCCAAAAGTGTGGCGAGCGACATCGGGCCTCATATGAAATGAAAACATTGGAGACCAGT
Organism: Philopotamus ludificatus; assembly: GCA_022495035.1. NCBI lineage: Eukaryota > Metazoa > Arthropoda > Insecta > Trichoptera > Philopotamidae > Philopotamus > Philopotamus ludificatus. The sequence continues at coordinate 19,404 of JAGXCT010033847.1, read as the reverse complement.
AAATATCATTGAAATGGAAACTTTCATAGCCGTACTGTTGGAAATGAGAATAACCCGAAAGACCCAACATGTTTACCAATTGGGGAAAAAATTCGAGAAGCATTCCATGGTTTAGTAAGACGTTTTCGAGGGATCGTTTCCAACTAATTCTCAATTTTTTTCGCATCACCGACAATTGAAATGTATTTCCCCGGGACATCCCAAATATGATCCTCGTGCAAGATTCGACCCATTAATTAAACATCCCAATAGAGTTTTTGTATTACATTACACTCCTAATTAACAACTGAGTAACGATGAGTATTTGGGACAAATTGCCATACGATGCTCAAGCAATATCTTCCAAATAAAAAGCATCATAAATGGGGAATGAAGTTTTGGATGATATGCGATGCCACAGTTAACTATTGGTTAGATTTTTTTCGTTATTAAGGTGCAAAATTTAATGCTGATGTTTATTAGATTTAAATAATACATCAAAAATATATTTATATGTGAAATTTTTATTCAAATATGTTAAAAATAATGAAAGATAATAAATATTTAAAAAACCACCTCATCTCATCGTTTTTTGTTCAGCAAATTTGAATAGTATATAGAAAAAACGGTCAGCATTCAAATGATTAATATAATGCCGATTAAATTTATAATTGGAAACATATAATTTTCTTCTTTAGCCAAATCATAAAAACGATTTTTAAATGACACTTGCCATAACTTATATTTTTCATGATATTTGGCCTAATTACTATCATCCACCAAATTCATGTGTGAAAATTGACTTTAATTCTGATTTCTAACTGAGAAATGAACAATGTTTTTATTTTTACCAAGCTAGGTAATGCAATTTATTCATGCATTTTGGATTCGAATTTAGATCATCGAGATGGCTAGCAACATCAACTAAAAATGCAAAATCAAATGATTAGTTGATATCTAATAATAAGGTTCTTTTGTCAGGTAGTTGATTATCCTGTTGTAAAAAATATTTAACAGCGTTTTTTAAATTCCAAAATCTATTTAGAACCTATCCCCTAGAAAGCCAGCGCTTCTTACAATGAAGGACAAGTTCACCATATTCCAAATAGAACAACTTCCAATATTTTTTGAATTTTCGTTTGTTTAATGCTCTTGTTTTATTTACAAATTTCACAATCGGTAACATAATCTAATGAATATTTAAACTTTTATACACAGCACCTTTTGGTGTATAATGCAATGATATTTTCTTTGTTAGTGGTGTTTATTTATTTCGTCTATTCGCAATTCCCGTATCGTTTCTGCCGATTTTCATCTGTAGATTAAATTAAAATGTATTGAATGTGTCTGATTCAAAAATATAATTTCACGCCTTGATCATTTGGCTTTCCGTTATCATAATAATAATTATAAATCATCTCAGGAATTTGTTCTGGTTCAATTTTATTTTTTTGCTAGATTTGCTCTAAGCTTTCAGTAAATACTTTACTCTTAATCAGTCCAAAGAAACAATTTGAACTAATATTCCCTCGACCACTGTCCAATTACAGATTCATGCGGTATAGCGGCGGTTGATTCGCTGATTGATAATGGGGCCAGGACGCGGGTAGCGCCGCCGCAGCTGCCCCGGCGGCCATTACCGGGGATTACCCATTCAGCCGGCCTGCAGGTTCCTGCAGGTGCTAATGCACTTGAATTCTAATCACCCGACTAATATGCCGCCCGTTTAATGCCGCCATCGGTCACCACATGTCGTGGCCAATTATGGATTAAGTAACAAATCGTCAGAAAATAAATACATCTAAACGAAAATTAAAATGTAGCGGAAAGGGTAGTTATATACCTTGTTTTCATTATATAACATTATCTCTGATATCTTTATTTTATTTGAATTAAAAATACTTTTATTACTAAGATCAGATCTTAAGTAGAAATGAAAGAGTTGCTTGAAATTACATTTTGGTCTTGGTTATCGGATAAAATTTAGAGTATCATTAAAGATTTGCTCCAAATTCATTTCATTCATCAGACATAAAATCGCAATCTATATTTTTAATAGATCTACTATCTTGAATTTTAGGACAATTTTATCGATGAGATTCTAAATCCCACCATACTTAAATTTAACAATATGTTAATATGATGATATGAAATATTATCAATAATTAAATTTTAATTCTAATATCTTAAGGTCAGTAATATCAAATATGTCACAAAGTATTATATAAGCGGCCATTTATTTATTTACATCTTTTACACTTACTCACATATTAAATAATGCATTTTATAACGCGTATATAAAATTTTATATACTTATTATACCAATAAAATATTTTAATACAGTAATATAAATAAAACGCATGAATAATTCATTTTTAAAGAAAAATAAGCAATATTTTAAATATGTATGTGCATAAAAGAAGGTTTTTTTTACCCGTCATAGTCTTTTCGGATAAAGATTTTCAACTCAGTCTCAATATTAAGCTTTCTGTATACACAGGGCTTTCCTAGTGAAACCAAATCAAGTACCAGACCACTTCCAATATTGACTGACTGCACAGATTATATCTGTGTTGTAAAATATTTAATATTTCGCAGAATCAAATTGGTTTTACAAAATATAAAAATTTATTTATATTATGCATAATATTATTACAAATATTATTGCATAAAACAAATAGTCACGCCTTTGTTTAAATGTAATTCCCACGCACTAAATAATCGAATAAAACTTTCAAATACTATGTATGCGGTTAAATTGTCAATTCCGCCCTCGAAAAATCCATCATCGTCAGAATTCAACATCCGACAATTACTTTCATCGGAATTTGTACAAGTCAATAGAGCCATGTGACTGATTTACAATTTGGATACCATCAATATTCATTACATGTCTGCTGAAAATCCCCATTGGGCATTCGCGTCATATAAATTTCTTCGGCAATCGCGATAGAATTGACATTTTAATTAAAAATGTAAAGCGATGCAGAAAGGGTAGACGTGAAAAAAAAAATGGGCTTCGACAAAGTTGCAAATTGTTATTTAACACTTTTAAACTTCAAAGAAATAAACTTTGTATTTTATAGGGTGAAATAAAATTCTTTTGATTGACTTTGAATGATTTCTGTGCCATGTAAATATTTCATTAAAAACGATTTGAATAATTTAACGCATTTTTTTCATTCGGCCCGCTATCTTAAACAAATTGCCCGATCTCAGGGGGCGCAAATCGATTTACTTGAGCCTATCTCTGGAGCCACCCTATACATATGAGAAAATTGAAAACGATATGCAAAGAGTACGTTGGCAGAATGCTGAAAGCGCTATCAGAAAGTTGGCAATGTGAACACCCAGTTCGTCCCGTGATTAATGGACGATGAAGGTCTCTGAATATTGTATGAAGGCAATATTTTCATCTTCCATTATACGAGAGCTTTTCTCGAACGTAATCATGTACCCAGTCAATATTGTATTCACTACAATAGATTTTAAAAAAAACGAGAGAATCAAATCAGAAAAATAACAATACGTACGTACATACAGATAATGAAATATATATTTAGTTGAATAAAATTTAAATATATTAGTAAATGTCAAACATTATACGGTTTTTGTGTAAATGTCTAAAATGAACCATTTTGTTCTTTATTACTGGCACGTGTTCATTAATTTATTATTATTGGGAAATCTGTTACTGTTTTATGTGTTTTTTGTTACATGTTGTATACGTATTAGTTTATGCTTTTGAACTAAAGCGGCTGTTAGTTCTTAAATTTCAATATTTTGTTTTCTACCCATTAGTCATTGACAATTGTTACATACAATTTTATAGTTGTGCGCCAAGGATTATTAAAACGTAACAACGCGCGAAATCTAAAATGCATAAAAAAAATTTCTGGGAATTGTATTAGAAAAATAATTTGTGGAAAAATGTTTCAAAACCATATAAAACTCATGGAAAGTAAAAGTTGAGTGTAATTATTTCAATCAGTTAACAATAAAAACTAGTGTATCGTATTTTTTATTATTAAATGATGTTTCAGCATACTAAGCATTAGATAAAAAAGTGCATGGAGAAGAAAACACCATTGAGGAGAGGCTTTAACAACATAACACGATTTATTAATAGTATAGATAAAGTATCCAAACGTTTTGAGATTCTTGAGGGCTAGTATTAAAAAAATATTAGAGAAAAGAAAAGATTATTTAACAGACCTTATTAATGTAAGATGTTATCGTTATTACTACTTTATTAGTTTTAGACTTATTTAGTCGCATAAAAAGAGCTATTCAATGAGCGTTCGTGGGTCGTAACCTAACCTAACATCATAAATGTTACAATGCCTTGACGTACTCAATCTTTTTAAGGAAAAAAAAGTATTGTCAGATCATTAAGTATATTTAAAAAAATATATGTTTATCTCCATTGAGTTTTGGGTTATGATATACAGTAATTTGTCGACTTACGAACATTCACACTATCGGCGAATGAAGGGAATTAATGTATGTTTTCAGTTTTATTTATGTCGATTGCTTCATCTTTGACTACAATCTATAATTATTTTTGAAAATGAAATAATTGTAGATTATAATAAGTAATTTATTGCCTCCTAACACCATAATCATTCTACAGTGCATGATTTAATAATCACTTTTGCTCAAGATATTAGAGTAAAAGGGAAAGATCAGACAATGAAAGAATTTTGGAAAAATGATCGAACATCATAACTATAGAAAAATGATGTCGAGGAATTTATAAACCATGACTTAATAGTGATTGAGGAGCAACTATTGTAGATTAACTCAAAATAAATAAGAATAAATTAAAAAATCAAATAAAATTAAAAATGTGGACTCCGATAGATTTTCGAAGATTCGTCACTTTATTTGCAAGTACTTGCCTGTTAATATGAAAAGAAACAATACAAACTAACCTAGATATATTCATAACAATAAACTACCAGTGGTCTCAAAGGATATAAGTAGCACAGATAAAAATAATCCCGAATAATTGTTATAAATATATTGTCAATATTATAATTACTACGTATTTTTTCACTTATATCAGAAATAAAAACAATTATCGAACAATTGCATATCTTCTATGCCTATTATTTTTATTTTTTCAAATATTTTCAACTAACGACAAAGGTGGGGGAACGAAACACAGGCGAGAACTTAGTAATATAAATTTTGACTCACTCATATATTCAGAGTATTTCCATATTTTACATACATACAAAATGTGGTTCGAGTTGTTGGTCGGTGTTATGGCCAAATAATCAAATTTGTGGTCCGTTTGCGTCGTATTCAGCTGTCATATAACTCATTAAAATTGATCATATCACTAAGCAATGACATTTGTACTGTTATACGCTAAACATATTTCATATTAAATATTTAAAACTATTTTTAAATTATATTTTTATTGAGGGCTACGTGATATCCAAGATTTGATAAAAAAAATCTCCAACTTTGACTTATTATTCCCGAAGAAAAAAATTAAAGGACGACTTTTTGCAGCCATTGAAGAGATAACAAGAGTATAGCTGAATGATCCAGACGCCATACCAAAAATGGACGTTTCAAAATTTATTTTAGAGAGAAAAGAGATTTTTAAAGAAAAACAATTATTTTGCTCATTTTTTTCAAATCTCGTATTCATATTAAAATATTTTTATTACTGGTTTTAAACAATTGAAGTCGGACTATAATCTACAGTTGGCATACTGATAATTCTAGATACAAAATAAACAACAACCGGATAATGCACTACCAGTTCAGAAGTGGATCGCATTCGATTTCCCACGGGCAAACTTCCACCCTAACTAGTTCAACATTGATACTATAAACACATACTTTTTAAATAAATTTCTATTCGTACTGTGCTATAATTTACGAAATTATATGTTCCATGGTCATGCTTTGTGCTTTCATGCAATTTATGAAACAACAAGATAATTTATGATGCACAAATTTGCGTATTCATGTGTAAATTGTAACTAATGATTGACTCGCTGGCTGACGTACGAATTCATTATGGAACAGTGAATGGATTCAATTTAGGCATAATTGTATTCAGCATATTAGTTTACGTCACATATGAAACTTGAATTGTTAAATACATTTTTTTTATCGTTCTATTATTTTATATTTTAGACAAATTAATATATACTTTTTGTAATTTATGTGTATTAATATATGTAATATTGCATATGCAAAAATCCATGTATATGCAATAGCAATTAGGCAAAATGATATTAAAAACATACCTGTTTCTATCTATTAATACAATCCAGCAATCGATAGTTTACAATAATTTCAGAACCAATCACATTTTTCGATGTAATTCCGTTTCTGAATATGCAAATGTCATAACGTGGAACAAATTGCATTTACAAATTGTACATGTATTGATTGTTAATTGTGCAATAATAATAAATTATTTTATTATGTTAAAAACTATTTAGGTTTTCCTCGAAAATATTTTTCGGATATATCCAGTTGCGGCTCGTGAATTAAAAATGAAAAAAAATATATTTCAAAATTGAATAAGTATGGAAGGTGCAGGACTGCTCTGAGTCGCAGCGCAACACAGCGCTTATCAACGAGAATATATAAATATATATGTTTTCGGAATGCTGGAATTGACAAGAAACAGAAGCACGAAGTAGAAGATAAATTAGATCACAATGACGTTGAAGACTGGATGTTAATTTCTGACATACCCTTAAAAAATATCGAAAAATATTTATGTAAAAACAAGCAAAAATGTTTTTTAACGTGATTTTCGCAATAATTTTTTGAATTATTTCTTATTAGGTTCTTTTAAAAACGCATAAAACCTCTTATTGTGTTATATACAGCTTCCTGAGTTTAAGCTCAGTATAAATTTACAATATTGCTTTTAATAAAATCAAGAATATTTATGATTTATATAAAACACTTTTAATTTTGGTTTTAGGCAATAAAATTATAGGTATTTTAACAATTTGTGTTATTAATTCAGTATTAAAGCCCTTGAAATTATTCGAATGCAGTAAAATATCAAATATACTTCATAACAATATACATATACAGTTTATTAGTATAATGCCGTGTTTCATTAGAATGCGTATATTTTGCATGCAAAATTTAAACCGATAATTATTTAATTATAACATCCCATACATGTTTTCCACTATTCTTCCGATATAATTTCGAGTACGGTACGTGTATAGCTAATCCCGACAGCGGCCGTGGTACGGGGGTGGAATTAAATTGCGGCCCGCGGCCCAACAATGGGACCGCGTTGCGTTACACAGATTCAATATTACAACGACGGCCCGAATAAATTATTGGAGGCCAATACAATGAATACAAAACACAATCCATTTTGTGCCGGTTACCTGCCGATCGCAAAAACACAAAACACGACCCAGAACAGCCCCCGGGGCCTGGGCCCTACCGGCTGACAAACTGCCCTTAATCTGAACCGATTGTACTCAAAAATATGCAAAAAATGAGGAGGATTTTGTTTTAATTGCAAAATAAATCATAAAAATATACGTGGGATTGTTAAAATGTTGAGGTAAATTCGTGTTAGAGCTTTGTCTGCCTTTATTAAATGAAAATATTCCCACGAATAGATTTTATATTATCGTTTTCGAATGGGTTCCGATAAAACGTTTGAAATATTATTTACGAGGACGATACAAATCGAAGGTGACGAAACATAAAATATAAAAAAAAAACAACAAACGAGCTCTCCAACTTTTTCAACTTTTCACTTCTGATCCTCTCCGGGGATATTACATAAGTTTTGGCACTATTCAGAACACGTGACAGTATTCATTACTTAACTTTTTTGGCGAATGTGTAAAAAAAATTGCCGCGCTGCAAAACAATATCATTTTTATTGCGCGCCAATAAAGTATATGGAATGGCGGTGTTTTTTTTACGAAATTTATTCTAAAAAAATCCAACACAAGCCGGTGCCATGTTTTATCGCCTATTTTTTAAGGTGAGCAGATAGAAATAAATATATCTGGTTTCGTCGAGGGCAGGTCGTGTGTCTTATCCTCGACGGGGTTCTCCGCAAGTCGTATTGCTTGGCCGTTATTTTGATGTCGCTTATCGCGCCCCACCAAATGATCCCATTCCCACCGTCTATCTTCCTACAACACTCGTTGACAAACTTCAAACTTTGGAGAAATTCCGAAACCAATCTTACAAACTCGACGAAACAGGAAATGCTCGATACTCGCCGGATCTGTCTAATGCAAAACTTAATTGATGCCAAACACAAAAGAGAAAAGCGGACTAGATAATGACACAATTTCCAAGTATATACGCAATGCAAAAACAGTGTTTGAAAAATTTCTATTATCTTCTCTCACAATTAAGCTGTGCGACGTGATCGTTATACAATCCGAAAACGTGAGTACTTTCTTCTTAAACACATCTCAATGAATATATTTTATACAAAACGGTTTTAATCAAATATTAAAAAAGTTCGTTCCAATGGGGGCCTAAAGTCGGTCGAGCTTTTTGTGGAATGCCGCTTAGTCAATTCGATCATGTAGAATTTTTAAATTAAAATTTATCTCTTTGCATCTGAACACGAATCGCTCACTGAAATATTAATCTATTAGCAAAATTTATAAAAATATGAAATACAACTTACTTGACGTTCTTTAAGCTAATTTATTGTATTTTAAATAAATCTCAATTTTATATTTTTAACAGCAAAATACTAACTAGGGGAAAAAATGTTAGGATGGCAATTAAATACAAGAGAAAGTTTAAAAACATTGCTTAAATTTTTAAATTGGGCTTATAAATAAGACTAGCTTGCGATATATTTTATTTTTTTATTTGAAGATGAATGCATAGCATAAAATAAAAATTTCAACGGATATTTCCCATATAATGGTTTTAAAAATGTATTTGGTTCCATAAAGGTGTTGGGTTATTCCGTAATGCCAAATAATGCATTGTCTTAATGAAAAATAAATAATAGAATGATACCTACAAGTCAATACACTGGTTAATGGATCGGTATAAGTAATGTAATAAAATATGGAAGTACATTTCAGTATATAACTTTGATTATAACGTTATCCTAATTGAATTTCTTTTATATAATATATACAAGAAATAAAACCTTATAGCATTTCCATCATCTAAATCAATTATTACACTATATTAGATTAACATACCCTATTATGATTAAATATATTTATTTTCTAATGTTATTGATATTAAAAAATATAACATATTTTAAATTATGTATGTCTATATAATTTGATATTATTCATTGTAACTATAAATTGTGTAGAATCATATAATATTTAAAAAAATATTTTCCAGGATCAAAATATAAGTAATGCCTAAATTAATATTTTCTTTGGATCATAAGTAGACGTACAACAGAAATATTTGTGTTCAATTGAGAATATATCTACTCGTATATTATTGGATACAAACTTAGAAACAAAAAAATATTTATATCATATCTATATTGTTATTAAATTTCGGTAAATTATTAGAATTGGCTATAAGCATTCCAGACCTCTTTACATTTTTATATCTCTATAAGCAATCGAATATTATACATTGGAATCATTACAAAAATATATGAAAAAAGCGTTCATAATAACATTCCGTTAAAAATAATATGAACATATGTATGTAAGAGCAATAAAAGTGAGCAATCAAATCAAATGTATTTTTCTTCTCATGTCATATATACGAGGGAAAACCAAATATTAGGCTTTTGATTTTGTATTATTAATATTAGATAAGACGAATACAATTTATTTTTAATATTATGTACATGTTTTCTTGAAAATATGTAGTTTTGTTTATCTCTAACAACATTTGGTATCTAGTCATTTTGGACTATTAAATCATTTAGCTTTATTATCCATATATAGAAGAAAATTAACCTCTGAAGTTGCATGAATTGCTAAAACATTGTTCGTTAAATAATTTGTAAATCCTGTACATTCATTTAAATTTTTGAACTTATTTATAAATCATTTAAAACCATTAAAGTATAAATGTGATATAGAATGGATATTTTATCGGGTTTCCATTTTTATTTTTTTAAATACAAATAAAAAGTTAAAAACCACTGAGAAGCGTGCAAGCACGACACGGCGCCCTTCTGATACATAAAGTAGCGATTGCAAAAAAGCCGTACAAGCTATCAGCTCTTTTTTCTACTACCTCTGCCGTACTTTTGTGTACACTTTTTATTTCATTCTCGTGTTTGTTAGGTCTGTGTCTGCTTTCTGCAAAAAAAAACTAAACTCTGGACTCCACATATAAGTATATCTAGAAAATGAAATATTAATATATGATGAAATGACTGATTCGAATAGTCTGTGAGGGTTACGTGTTGTTAGCGGGTAAAACACGAAACATAATTCATCATCGTTCGGCTGCTATGAATATTTCAGTACTAGTCTGCTATATTTATTACATTCAATTTGTAAACGAAGCAAAAATAATATTTTGATACCTATATTAAATTATAATTATTCAAGGAGAATGCATCAAATCACTGTGCTAATAAAAATATAATATTTTCTATATATGTATATATAATCGAATTTTTAGGTAGAAAACTTACGTTTTTTTTCTTATATATTGGTTTTGTTACATTTCGCATACGGTGAGATAAATCTTCAAGATTTTTTTCTCTCCACAATGCGATTTTTTTGAATAAAATCGCACGGCGGCCATTATTCATAGAAGTCAACCTTACATTGGCGAGTTTGTCGCTGAAAAAAATGTCATTACTGCACCGGGCAGGCCATCGTTTGTCTCTGACACATTTTTTTTTATACTTTCAATATATAAGAGAAAATATCTCGTAATAGTATATAGAAGATAGAATAAATTCATCGATAGAAATAGCTCGAGCAAAATCGTATATGCACAATTCCATGTTTATTTAATATTTAAATAACTCAGAGTATCAACATGAATTTATTATCATGAAATTTTGAGTGTGTAAGCAATACTCGGGCTATTTACCGAATCGGTGTTAATTAATTTTCCAAAAATGTAAATCAACCACATCGTCGTTTACCCAAATAATAATTAATTGAATATTTTATGTGATATTAAAACAAATTTCAATAAAGATAATACAGCCGATGCGGAAAATTCGGTAAACAATAAATTGCACAAATATTTTTTCGCATACTAAATATTCATATTTTATATATTCGTATGATGTATTTAAATACTATGCAGACATTAAAAAATCGTTCATTAATAATCGCAGCCATATTATTTTTTTAAAATATAAATAATTTTTATTAAAATGTCCCCTGATACATATTGCAGATATCCATTAGGCGCACATTCTGCCCCATACATTTTGCTCGAGATACTATTTGTTTAGCTGCCACGAGAACACATATTGAACATTTATGTTTACAAAAGCAAACCGAATTTTCATCCTTTGTTGGCAGAATTTGTTATTCATACGAATTTTCTTAGATATCTCCGAGAGGTATCGCGACTCAACACAACTTTCTAAGAAACTGACTTTTATGCTCGAACTATTCGTAGCAAACATGTAATATATACTGTGCCTCTAATCAAAATATGTTCGTGCCATGTCTAGATTAAATGTAAATAGTTGGCTAGATAGACGTATTCATTTCGTTAGCCGTGATTAATTTGCTAATGTGCCTGGACAAAATTAAATTCAATATTTAAATAGGGTTTAAATATTTTAGGTAGATATTAAGTTGTCTAGTATGAAATTGGTTTCAATATGGAATAGTTTTATTCATAAAATTATGCACCCAGATTGTCAATTCATTTTCGCCATTTTAATGGTAGCTTCTTTAGTTCGGTATTGTTAAAGACTAGTAGCGGAGAGTCAATGAAATATTGGAAGGTCGGTTTTACACCATTGGCAGATTTAAAATATTTTCAATGACAATTTATTTATATTCCACAAGAATTGTTAGGAATAAAATGTGGTGGCACGGTTAGGTTAACCTAGGTTATTTTATATTTTTAAACGCAAAATGGTTTAGAAATATATGTGGCAGCTTTTTATAAAAAACAAAAAAAATCTCAAAATATATATTAACATAAAATAAGAAGCTGTCAGAGTCGACATTAAATACACGAAGAGCTTATAGAAAATCGCTTTGAATCCAAATAACGCTTAAGAAAATACATGTCTTGAGTGCCGTATAAACTATTCGAGGTTAACAAAGAACGGGCAAACATATGCACTTCTACTCCGTCAGAGCAAATTATTTAGGAGTTAAACAGAAAATTTTACCACATCCTTCATATTCGTTTCATCTGAATATTACTTTTTCCATAGCCATAGAGCACAAATAAAAAAAAAAAGTTTTAAAATTTGCTGAAAGTTGAAAACTAGTTGAACGAATGTTTTAATTCTAAACGGGAAACTCTTTCAGTAAAGAAATCAAATTTCTGCAGGAGAAGTAATGAAATTATGTTGTATAAGTAACATAATATAACATTGTAATTATAATTAAATTGAATAATATATTAGACAAAAATACATTCAATTTGGTTTATTTTTGTATTTTGGAATTAACATTTTTGTATATTTATTTTGATAATTTAAAAAAAACACATTATTCTAAAAAAAAAGATTTCTGGTTTTCTAGTATCAAAGATATTTTCTTTATTTTGTATGATATCATAGATCAATGTATTTTTTAACACCAATCATTGACACCATAAATAAATCTAAAAGCATCGTTGATGCGATTTGCAATGCTCAATTAGATACGAACACGGATTGTATTTTCAATTTCAAGTTGTTATTTTAATTTAGCAAGGCTCTACCTTAATTTCGTGTGCCGTAAATTAGTGGCCGCAGGGGGAGGCTCGTACGCGCGAGGCGAGCCCGGTAGTGGGGGTAGGTCGCGGGCTGGAGGTGGGGGCACATTCCGAACCCAATCGTGGCCCGCCGGAGCGCGGCTTAGTACGAATTTTAATGCGGCCATTGCGTGGTTGTACGGCCAAATTGATAATCGCGCTTTTATTTTTATGTCCGGGGCTTAGCTGGAATGAAAGCAAGTTTTTTTCGAAATGGAAATAACGTGCATCGAACGATACCCCCCGTGCATGTATAGATGTGTGTCACGTTGCTTCTAGTCGGACACACTGAGGCGCATTAAATATTAGTTTATTGCAGTTACCATGTTAAGTCGTAAACACTCGTTAGATAAAATAATTATGGTTGCACGGCCATGTTTAATTTATTATTTTACGAAAATTCAGTTTCAAGCAGATTTAATGTATATTTCTCCTCCAACTTCTAAAATATTTAGCTAAATATATAAATAAACAATATTATAACATAATATATATCAATACAATTAACAACTTTAAATTACTTTGCTAAAAAAAACATCAATGTTGTGAAAACTTCATTCTTCCCAAACATCATTTTTCTTGCACCATTTCCTCTGATAGAAGGCGATACTTTGTTCTGTCCAATAGCTCCCGTTCCTTGTGAAGTATTCATGGCGCATTCCGTCTATGGAATTTTCACAAACTCTTCCAGCACATAATTCTCTATGAATCTCTTATTAGCACTTTATTAACACTATGTTTCTATAAATTTTAGTCTAGCAAATTTGAACAGAACGTCGTACAACATCGTGAAAAGTTTTTAAGAGTTTCTATTTTTTTTTATGAACGTCGCTCCAACTTTTGGTCAGTCCCATGGTACAGTGTCCCGTTATTCATATTCCAACCATCTTAGTCTTGGTATTCCTTTCTTCCATAGACAGAAAGGCTTGTGGATCTTAGCGTTGACAGGGCCACAGGAGACGGGCGGGCAATTCTATCGATAGCTGTATCCGGTATAGTCAATACAGCTCCTCGTTAGGCCAGACATGCCATTCTCCGTTGGTACAGGTCCAAATGTCAGTCTCAAACTCCTCTCCAAGATATCCAATTGTCGCTCTTGTCAAAGCCCAACTTTTATACCAATGTGTCAGGAAGGGTCTAATGAGGGTCCTGTATGCTTAACATCGGTCTTCATTGAGAGAAATCTCGACCGTAGATGCTTTTAATGTCTAAATTAGTAACTAGTAACCGTTTGCCAACATGGTTCTGCTACAGATTCCTTCAGACCAAATTGATTTCGTTATCTTTTGTTAATAATAATCCGAGATTTATAAATTCCATGATGGCTTCGAAGCTGTAATCGTCGACTCTCACAGGTTCAACGATTCGTCCTTGGCACTTGGTCTTATGCTCATTGGCCCTCTCATTGTTCGCTTACATGCATCCTTGTGAGCCGCTCGAGATCTGATCACATTGTATATATCGTCGGCATAGGCAAGAAGTTGCACCGATTTGTTAAAGTCACATATCATCCCTTCTAATGCGATGTTGAATAGTAGACACGTTAGGGTATCTATAGCCTTATCTTAAACCAAAAAATATTCAAGTTTTAATTTTAAAAAAATTTAAGAACTTTTTAATTTCCTTATCTATATATTTCCGTGTGACATTTAATATCAAAATAAAGACCAAATATCTAAAGCTATTAAACACTTTACTACAAATTGTGTTTCAGTAGTTCTTCGAAAATTTTTAAAAGCCTTGAAGTAAACTTATTTAATATTAATGAATAAATAATGATTTTTAAAGAAAAACAATATGTACGATATTTTCAATCAATCATCAAATCAGGCATTTGAGATTCAGAAATGTTTTAAATTCGTGCGTTTATGTTGGATAAATGTCTAAAACGTTTAAAAATGTTAAATAAAAAAAAATCTGACCATTACACGGTTAAATCAAGATATCGAAATGATGGATCAACACTATAACTGTCGGCATTATAGCAGTCAGTGTAATGTTTTAATCTTAATATTTACAGCTATATAGAAAATATATTTAGTTTATTATTAAAATACGATTATGAAGAGTTTTGGTTAGAATATATCATATGTGTTGTAATTCTGCGTATTTTTTTTATATTTCGTACTGAATATTTAGTTTTTCAATAACCATACAAGTATTATCTCTTACTTTCGACAGAACGCTCAGCTTCAAAAGCCACATCATCAAGACTGCTCTGAAGGTCAGATCCAGGGTCAGTCTTATACGAAAACTGGCTGGCACCGGCTGGGGAGCAAATACCCCAACTCTAAGAACCGCGACGATGGGACTAGCATATTCCACGGCAGAATACTGTGCCCCCGTATGGATAAACAGTCACCACACGGCGAAAATTGATATAGAACTACACAAAGCATTAAGAATCATATCAGGTTGCGTAAGGTCAACCCCACTAGTGTGGCTCCCTACGCTCTGCAACATAGTTCCGGCGGACCTCAGGCGTAAAGCAGCCCTAAGACGGCTTTGGGTAAGATACCATGGAAGGGATAGGAAGAGATTTATAATAAATAATGACCTCCTACACCTTTAGTCAGGTAAATCCAGAAGACCCCATGCACATCCAGCCACTCAGTCCTAATCACCCAAGAACCTAACAGCAACATGGCGGAAAAGGGTAGATAGAGGCGACTTTGGAGGCAGGACGTTATCGCAGATCCAGCCAGCCCCAACTGGAGTTTCTCCTCCCACGAAAAAAAAGTGGTGTCGACAGCCGCATCCGAACGGGACACGGGCGATGCGCCAACATGCTGTACAACTGGGGTATGGCAACGGAACGGAGCTGTGACTGCGGCGCCCCGATACAGTCCATGCTCCACATCGTGAATGATTGCCCACGGAGAAAACTGAACGGGGGTATCAACGCCTTAAATAATAATGTCGACGAGCAGGCTGGAAACATGGCTGGATAAACTTGATGTCGACGTCGTGACTGGGCCTACAGTTTGAGAAGCATGAAAGACCTAACCTATTGACTAACTTAAAGGCATGCTTAGAATTAGCTTAAGGCCCGTAGAAACGCATGCTTTAAATTAACCACGTAGAGGTAACTAGACCGCAACTCTTTGTATCTCTGTCACCAGTAATTTGGTATAGAGACGCCACTATCCCGGGCTAGGTTGGCTCGGCTCCCTAGCTATTCAAAGGCAAATGCCGGGATAGTTCCTTAAGAGGTTTTCCACCACATTACCACTCCCTACAAACTCGGACCGTCCTTCGGTTCCAGAGACCGTAGTGGCTGAGAGGAAACTAGTTCGGATGGAAGCAATGCCTTCTGTTTTGGACTATCGCTAACACGTACGACGTTGGTCTGCCGGTCCAAAGGGAGAAACGTCACTCCGTAAGGCTAGCGGATCAACCCGCACCGGGATTACGTAGCTAATCAATGGTGTTCTTGGCGTGCCCCGAAATGGCGGAGGAAACTCCAACAACGACGAGCACGCGAGGAATGGCAAAGTAAAAGCCATACGCAATCATCATCATCATCTAAATATTTACAGCCATATAGGAAATATATTTAGTTTGATAATAAAATACGATTATAAAGATTTTGGTTAGAATATATGATATGTGATGTAACTCTGCGTAATTTTTTATATTTCGTACTGAATATTTAGTTTTTCAATAACCATACAAGTATTATCTCTATTTATGCGTATTTAATTAACTTATTTATTATAAAAATATGAATTATTGTATAAAATTTTCTTCTCACTCACAGATTTTAAATTCTCGTTATTAAAACGAATTTTAATATTCGCATATTTCACAAACCGCGAAACGAGAACAATACATATTTTTCACAATTACGCTTTACGATTCTGGGGTACATTTTAAATTATACAAATTCCGACAACTTTTTTTAGACTTTTTTTGACGAGATTGCGCACGCTAAAATTCAACAATAAATGTTAAATCACACATGTTTATTATAATCCGCACCCATTGCAATATTTTTCATTTGTATAATGACTGCCCCACTAAACGTGTCGTGCAGCAGTCGGAAACATTAAAAAAAGAAACTTGCACAGTATGGGGATTTGTAAAAATTTGACCAGTAGATTAATTACATAATAAAACGTTACACAATCGGTCATTACGAATAATATTAGAAAATCACGCAGACGTATGTGCGTGAGTCCAAGACGAGAACAATCGTCGGCGAAAAAGGGAAAAGCGGCATTATACCCTTTATGTTGGAAAATTAAACCGAATGAAAGGACGCAATCCATCATGGCTCCTTGCATGACACGTCTGCTTATACACGTGTACAGAGCTAGCTGCATGAATACGTACACATTTTTTTGTTATCATAAAGGCCGTGACTTATTATTTGTTCACGGGCTCACATCTCATAATGTCGGGTTACGTAAAGGTCGGCCTTTTGAATATTCGCCGGCGATGAGACCCAATTTGTTCGCCTCCTCTACTAGCACGATCTCCACACCAGATTGTAACTAGAGATGAAAAATGGGTTCTTTATGCGAATATTCGACGTAGAGGACACGATCTGGAGCCGGGCCAAAAATGTGTACTGGCCACGTAGAAAAACGCTGCACTTGCATATCGAAATGTAAAACGTGTCATGAATCAATTGGAATAATTATACTATATTTTGGAAATTAATATGAAAAATATAAAACACTGATAATAATCGATTCTTGAGTTTACGACTTGAATATGGGCCTTGGCCTCCTAATTTAATTTTGACGAGAGGGTGGTATATTCTCAATCTCACCCCGGGAACTGAGAACGACAGGTGGTCACCTATTTAAATCCAGTGTTGAGTCTTACGAAATTACATATGCAAGAGCCAGTTGTATCGTTATTATAGTCAATCAAGTATAGGCGTAGTCAGTACCGCTTGAGTTGTTATCAAAAAATATTTTTGCCTACAAATAAATAATTGCTTCCATAATTTTAGATATATTATTATTTACATCACTTAAATATTATAAATGTGTTTATCTTTATTAGATATTTATGTTATATTTACAACAACAAAAATTGGGATAGAATATGTAAAAAGATTTAGAATTCTAACGATTTATTGCAGCATTATTAATATTTTTTTGCATAATTGGCATAAGGCGTTTGATATCATATATCATAAAAACACATTATTTTTAGTTTTCCATATATTTTTTTGACCCAGATAAAAGCTAGTATTGTTTTCAGGTGCACAAGAGCCTTTCATAAATCTTGTTTTTCGATATAAATCATGAAATTTCTGGCTGTTGTCCCACATTCCAGTGAAACAGAGCACCGACTCCTCGTGCAGCTCTGAACAAATGCATAAGACCGGTCCAATTTAAGATATCACAATTTATATGGTCGAGAGTGGAACACCGGAATCTCTCGGATCTTATTCGTATCAAAACAGATTCAATGTAAATAGCGCAGATATGAGAAAATGCCAGTGTCGTTCTTGCCAGAACCGAAAATGAAATGATAAAAATCCGAAATCTCCGCTCAATATTTTTATAAATATATATATTTTTTCTGTTTGCAATATAAATAATTGGAGTTTTTGTTTATGCAGAGCTCTGAGAAAATAAATACGGCGACATATTAAAACACAGAAATGTAAAATTTTCCGGCGCGAGACAAAATTTTACGATTCGAGCCGCGAAATTGAATTCGATACTTCACAACACGAGCGCGGGGGAGCATATGAGGAAAATTTGAATTTCGCAAGAGGTAACAAGCGATTCGGCGAAATTTATCCCACCAGTTTGCAGATAATCAACCCATTAGAAACGTAAATAAAGCGCCCTAGGCAAGGGGGCGTAAATTTTACGTTGCTGTTAATTTTTACGATCCACATCCTCGTTCCATGGCGGCTGCCACCGTAAACTTACCATCTGCAAATAATATATTCGCCGCAAAGAGACAGTGACGATTGCCGGCGTCTGGAG
Organism: Philopotamus ludificatus; assembly: GCA_022495035.1. Taxonomy (NCBI): domain Eukaryota; kingdom Metazoa; phylum Arthropoda; class Insecta; order Trichoptera; family Philopotamidae; genus Philopotamus; species Philopotamus ludificatus. Next base: position 598 of record JAGXCT010033847.1, on the reverse strand, counting down.
ATGCGAGCGAGGTGTAGTACGGCGTCGCTGCTCGCGAAGAACGTTTTATTATTCCGCGGTCATAAAATTCAAAGTTGCCGCGATGGGCGACAGCTTCGCGGGGATGGGAGGGGGATGGCGTTAAAGTGTAATGTTGAGAAACTGTGGTCGAGCTCGAATTTGGCAGAGTGCTGGCCGCATTGTTATGCTAATTGGCGGCAACGCTTAAATTTGACGGTTCGGGATCAAATCCTTGCAACGTGCAAAATGGAAATGACACTCATCTTTTCGGTGAAAATCTAAATTTTTAAATTACGTACGTTTCAAAAGATGTATATTCATATAATATTTTGTGCATAGTACAATAATAAGAAGATTAAATAGTTGATTAATGTTTTAGTAACTTAATACACGTTAAAATCAGACAAAAATATCAATTACTGGAATTCTTGATATATCTTTGATATTTAATGTGTTATTTGACTTATAATCATCTAATGTAACAAATAAGTTGAAATCCCATTTCTCAGGCATTGGTTTAAATGAGCGCTAGTGAGAATCGATCTGTACTTTGATTTTACAGTATTTAATATTAAAAAATATTATATATACAAATATT